>KN886195.1:65687-92070 GCA_000934455.1 Apostichopus parvimensis
AGCATAGAGAACTATGTTATAATACAAAGTACGAGTACAAAACCATGAGTACTAGCATAGAGAACTATGTTATAATACAATGTACGAGTACAAAACCATGAGTACTAGCATAGAGACCTATGTTATATTACAAAGTACGAGTACAAAACCATGAGTACCAGCATAGAGAACTATTCTAAAATACAAAGGGCGAATACAAACCATGAGTACCAGCATAGAGAACTATGGTATAACACAAAATGCGAGTACAAAACCATGAAGATGAGTACCAGCATAGAAAACTATGTTATAATACACAGTACGAGTATAAATATATATATATATTTGTATATATTGTAAGCAACAGGCAAGACATTCATGAATTCACAAATTATTCAGAAGAGTTCTCAATACAAAATAGTTGCCAAGGGCAACTAACCACCTGTGCGTCCCCTCGCAATCAAAACTAGGAGGCCAAATTTATATTATATCCTTGATAATTTACACAATATCTTTCAACTGTTTCTCAATAAATAGATAAAATGGTCATAACGTCGTAGTGGCCTCTTACTGTCGCACATGCCCACACTATTGGGTCAGATGCTTGGACAGGATACTTGTCAAGGCCTCTAGCTAAACTCAATCAGTGTATTCATATATGGGGCTTTATTGTTGACGTCGTAAGTGAGCTCGGTCGGAACGAAACAATTGAAACGCTATGACGAGTTAATTACGGATGTCAGTATACACTAACTGTTGTTTTTATTCTCTATTCTGTGTCCTGACATATTAAGAAACCTTTCAATGTTATATAACAGAATTAAATGCAAACAAAGTATATAGTAAACAGTTTCTTCAGTATATCAGTGTCTTTTTTTGCAGTGAATATAAGTTATCATTTATACAGTCTATTACATGTAGCCTATTTTCGCCAAGGTATAAACTGAAATGTGTAATAAAATGTAGTTCTAGCAAATCGCCGAAGACTTTTGTACATAATCTTCATTATAATTTTTCTTGGTAGTTGTGTCTCGTTGCATTACATTATATTGGAATAAGATCGAGAAATTAAGATTTTGTCTAAGAGATTCGAGGATGCCCAAGACTAAGAGTCTGGTAATTGTTCGATACATTGTTGATGCACACATTCAAGAGGTTGGTCTGGTTGATGCACACATTCAGGTTGTTGATCGGTGTATTAAAGGTCTGTAAAGACATTAGAGGTTGCCTGACATGTAAGAGGGTGCATAGTAATTGGTCGATACATTGTTGATGCACACATTCAAGAGGTTGGTCTATTTGAAGGACACATTTAGGAGGTTGTTTGAGGCACAGAGGGTCTGTTAAGACGTTAGAGGTTGCCCGAGATATTGCAGGTTGGTCATTGGCCGACACATTATTGGTGCACACATTCCAGAGGTTGGTTGAGGCACGGAGGGTCTGTTAAGACATTAGAAGTTGCCTGACATTTAAGAGGTTGCATGGTAATTGGGATCGATACATTGTTAATGCACACATTCAAGTGGTTGGTTGACGCATGGAAGGTCTGTCCATACAGAGGTTGACTGAAATATAAGAGGTTGGTAACACATTCAGGTGGTTGGTTGAGGTATCAAAGGTTTGTCAAGTCATCAGATGTTTGTCGAGATATGAGGTTGGCAATTGGTCGATACATTGTTTTTTATCCTCCGTTTATTTCAACTATACATTAATATACAAATATACAAATAACGTATCCATTCAAAAATAGCAAAAGTTAAATAACAATGAAGTTGAGCATTACCATGCAGTATAATAACGACCAACGTGGCGGGTAGAAAACAAATAAATATGATAAGAACAATAAGCAGAAGTACTACAATTTATAGAAAAAAACCACAAGAATCCCTGACTTACTAGAAAAATATTACAACGAATAGCAGCAAAATATAAGAGTTGAGGATGCGGAAATTGCAAAAATTAAATATTTGAGATGTTTATTAATGAGGAGAAAGCATCCATGAGTTCCTCGAAATTAATTTTATTCTTTTTGTTATGTCGAAAAAAATATAGTTCTCCACCTTATGGATTTATCCATATTCATAGTCAAACCCGACGAAATTTTATAAATGTTAAGAATACGGAGAGCTTCATTAATGGATGACTGGCTACCGTCCAGAAAGAATGTGGTGTCATCCGCATACTGAAGAAGCTTAGTTTCGATACCACCAATTTCAATACCATGTAATCTGCTACACTTTGTATAGTTAGCCAAAACCTCAGTACATATAATAAATAAGTACGGGCTAAAGCGGGCAGCCTTGACGCACGCCTCGCTGCACTGGAAAAAAACCCGGTTGAAAAGCTATTATTGCAAACACAAGCTGTGTAGTTGCTGTAAAAAGTACGAACCCAATTTATGAAACTTTGACCAAAGTTAAAATACCTTAAAGATCTTATAAGAAAACTCCACTCTAGTTTGCCGAAAGCCTTCTCGTAATCGACGAACAACATAAAACCTGACATTTTGTGGAAATTACAGTGATCAATAAGATCAAGAACGTACCGGATACTTTCCCCAATAAACCGGCCGCGTAAAAAACCTGTATGGTTTGGACCAATGATAGTTTCAATGACACATTTCAGTCTAGCAGTGATAGCCTTTGCACCAATCTTATAGTCCGTATTGAGTTAAGAAATTGGGCGGTAATTATTTAAGTGGGCAACCTCCAGTAAAACGTAATCTTGTGCCTTGCTGGAAAAGTTCCTGAACTTCTGACTTATATTTTCTCTTTTCGGCTAGATTGATCTTGGTCAGGTCATCAATAATATAGTATCGTTTGCTCGATAGGGCTTCTCTGGCATGCTTTAAAGTGGTGACTTTATCTTGGTAGTACGAGAGCTTCACCAGGATATGCCTGTCTCTATTCGGGACTGATCTTCTATCCCTGTGAGCCCGTTCCAGCCTGCAATCCTGGATTCCAGTTTCATTCAGCACCTTTTCAGAAATTTCCAGGCAGTTTTCTCCATCTTGGGTTGTAAAACCAACGATTCTGATGTTGTTTCTCCTGGAAAATCTTTCGTTCTTGTTGATAAGTTGTGAATGGCTAAATCTATTGTCCTCCAGAATCTTTAGTCTAGTTTCCAGGGATAAGCACTTCTGCTCTAAAGCAGTGTTCTCTGCTTTAATTTCTTCGCAAGTCGTCAATGGTCTTTGAAAATTCTTGTTGTAGGCTTTTAAACTCTTTGACCATACGACTCTTTAATCCGTTAATCTTGGTGGCCAACGAACTCACTGCCTCTGCCTGGAGAGCTTCCACGTCTGAGTCAGACTCGTCGGACTGGTGCTGTGTTAGGCTTTGGTCTAAGCTTTGCTGACTAGAGGCCTGCGAGCGTTTCTTGGTACCAACACTGCCTTTTGGTCGAAAGCCTGGCATGTTTAGAAACGTATGACGATTAAAAGTAATGTGAAATGCCAAAGACTCCTGTGATCATACAGAACCAATTATTAGTAAGTCTAAATACCTTTTTTAAGAAAAAAACCGGAAGCCCCCCGGAACCAAACGCCGAACAAGGACAAAAGGTAAGCCCCAAACCCGTAAGGTCCAAAAAGGTAAGGCCAAAAAATGGTGAAGCAAAAAATCAAAAAGGAAAACAAGTGAAAGAAAAAATCAAGAAAACGGGGGAACGAATAAAAGGCCGAAAAAAAAATAAAGGTTGGTCGAGACATACGAGGTTGTAATTGGTGGACATATTGTTGAAGCACACATTCAAGAGGTTGGTTGAGGTATGGAATGTCTGTTATGACATTTGAGGATGGTCGATACATTAGAACAAGCTTAGTCAGGAAATAACTGAATGTCAGAGATATTCAAGAGTTTGGTAGACTCAATTAAGGTCTGTCGAGTCATTCGACGATAGTCGAGACATTGGCCGATACTGGTAATAATGAAAGGTCGTTACATCGAGGTAGTTTAAGTTGATTGGCACATTTTTATTTTATCACATCAGCGGTTTGTCGAAAGGGAACTTAGTCGAGACATTAGAGTTAGGCCGAGAACTAACGTATTGGTCAAGAAATTCGATTGGTTGCTCGAGATTTAACAGATTCCTCGAGAAATAAAGAAAGTTCAAAATGTCTGCCTGCAGTGAATGCGTGTTTATCAAGCAAACATGACAACTATAAAAATGCTTTTCTCGATCAGTCCTGATTTCTGTAACGCTCAATTTTTTTTATCTCTTTGTAAATCTATATTTGAATTTCATTGTATCAATGTGTTATTATAGAATTCCAGTACTATGTGAAGGAAATTTTAAATAAAACAAACACTGTTAGCAAACTGGTTATCCACTAAAAGAGCCTGTCTAAGAGAATGTGTAAAAGTAAGTGGGCCAGACGTTTTGATCCTAGCAGGATCAAAGAAAATTTTGAGGGAAAAGTCTGCCGAGTTCAGATCGTGAGATTTCGAAGATTGATGAAATCTTTGAAGGCAAAAAATAACAAAATAAGTGTTATTACTTAGCGACCTTGAAATAATGAGAAACATTTCCTCCAGCTATGATCTTAAGTGTAATTCGTTTCATCCCAGTCTTAGGTGCAGATATTAACAACTCATGGTGGATAAGACGTAGCAGGTTCAAAGTAAAGATTTCGTCTTATTTTGCTTTGGGGAACTGATAAGCAAAATTTGAAAGCAAAGTGACAAGGTAAATGGGAAAAATTCTGATTGATGGGATTAAAATGAGACATATTCACTTTTACATCGTGGAGGCATACCTGGAGGAATTAGTCAAACTTTTTCATTATATTTTCTACTTGATTGAGCTACTTTTAAGGGGTTTCTATGCATTTTGCGATGTAGAAGATAACACACTATTCCCATACAGGTTTTAAGGATATTTGTAACAAGAGTTTCCATTTTGAAACAGCTGTATATTTAAGAGTGTCTTGCTGATTGATTGTCAAGAAATAACTGATCAATACCCTTAACATAAACTTTCTGAAGACAATTTAGGTCAATGAGGGGGATGGGCATTTTGGGGGTCCACTGGCAGGGGTAACCCACTAATAGAAATTACTGGAAATGCCCATGCCTTACATATGAAGTGATACCTATCATTTCCAGTAAGTTTCAACTGGTTACCTCATGAGCTGACCTATGTCAATGAGGGGATGGGCATTTTGGGGGTCCACTGGCAGGGGTAACCCACTAATAGAAATTACTGGAAATGCCCATGCCTTACATAAAGAGTCCTGCCAATCATTTTCCAGTAGTTTTCAACTGGTTACCTCATGAGCTGACCTAGGTCAATGAGGTTTGGGGGTCCACTGGCCGGAATACCCCACCAATAAAAATTACTGGGAATGCCCATCCCTTATATCTGAAGTCCTAACCGTCATTTTCCAGTAGGTTTCAAGTGGTTACCTCATTAGCTGACCTAGGCCATCCGTGAGGGTCAATTATTGATGACTGGCGAAGCTACCCCACCACCAATAATCACTGGCGATGGCCATTTGTTGCTCTTGGGGCCATACCTGACACATTGTACTTACTTTGGTGGGGTTACCAATGAAAGCTGATCTAGTTTAGCTTTTAGGTGAATTTAAAGTTGCCCTCCTGCAGCCACACCCACCACAGCAGGTTTGCCAGTCGTCTGGTTTCATATACAGGAATGCATTGTGAACATTGTGATGTACAAAACAATTGGTTACCTTCCCAGCTAGCCAAACCTTCTGGGCTCCCGGTCTATATGCTTGAACGTGAGACAACGATGGCCAGAACCGTTTTAATGTAATGTTAAGAGGATATTTTAAGTATTAAAAGCAAATACATCATTGCAGCAGTTTGCCCTCTAACGACGAAAAGGGATATCAAACATTTATATATCTATTGAAATAAACCTTGCCAGCACCCATCCATCAAGTCGTGTAACTTGAGCATTTAAAAATGTCGGAATAGATTTCAATTACGTCTAGGCAATGATTATTTTCGTCGGTAATTGCACAATTAGTAAGTATTTTCTCTATCAGTTTCAATTCTACGAAGAAGCTTGAGATTAAACTGAATGTCGAGCATGACTAATATTTTCTCAGTTATAGAAAAAGAAATGTACTCTTACTAGATTTTTTCGAAAATTTACTAAAAGCATGACAAGAAGAAAACCTTTGTGAAAGTATTTTCTTGTTCTAACCTATAAGGTTTTCTTTCACCAGGACATGGACGGAAAACTGTCAACTTTTGTTGACAAACTCTACCACACGTGTTGTTGTTGTCCATCCTGGGGTAGGCCACTGCAACACTCAGAGTCCACTACAGCAATTATACCGCCACGTAAATCTCCTGCGTTATCTCGGAGACGTGTCATCAAAGGGTATGGTGGTGCATCCAATCGATCCCTTTGTCGATCGGAAATCGTTAAGGTACAACCACGTGAGTCACTTTATCTTCTTCTCATAAACGCTATTTATCTGACCGTGTAGAAGTGGTTCGTTTAGTATTGCGTTTACTACATCAAAACCATGCTGTGAAACGTACGCTAAACCTTGTAGTGTTGTACCCTAGAAGATGGTGGAGATATGGGTATGGGTATGGTAATTGTGATAATAAAGTACTTTATTTACAGGATCATATATGTTTGTATTGGCGGACGATTCGCGAAACTGCTTTATTGTTGTCAACAATGGCGATAATTCCCTTTTATGTAACAATCGTTGTAACTTTCTATAGGATTTTCAAATCAGAGGAACTTCAGACACAACTTTCGGTACAATGTGAAAGTCAGTTTGATTGTATTCCGTGTATTCCACAAACACCTGTCCAATCGAAAGGATCAGTGGCATTGTGTTTGCACATATGCAAAATATGAACCATGTAGTATAATGCACATACCATTAGGTCAGTTCTTCAGATGCATCACATGCAACTCATGTTTTGCAATGTGTTACAAATGTGTCCAGGTCAAGTTGTGTTGAATGTGATCGAAGGGGGGGGGGGGGGCTCTGTTCTTTATTTGAAGTTAAAAGAACATGATAAGGAAGGCTTAAAGAAGGCTTAAAGAAGCATTCCAGAATTTAAGCATATTTTAAAGCCTCAATTGCTTAGAAATATTACAGAAACGTTTTTTCTTTGGTTCCTGATCCCTGCTTTAAACGCTCTTTTGTTGTAAAAGAATATTAGAAAAGTTTCCATGTTGATCTCCATAGAGATGGGAGTTATAATAAAAGTTTTTCACCAATGCGAAAGATACCAGCTGATCGAGGCAAACCATATTTTCTTTTGACAGCAATAAGTGATCACGACTATAATGTCTTCAAATTTGATGAGAATTTGGAGCTTTAACCATACCTTCAAAGGCTTTTATTCCAGTATCTGACATTTTTCACCCGACAACAATACAAAATTAGGTCTCAGAGTAGGTATAATACCGCTAGAGGAGCAAGAAGAAACTACTCAAACCGTTTGCCTGGGCAGCGGATGGTTGGGCGGGGGGGGGGGGGAGTAAATAGGCCCATTGCCATTCGCAACAACTTTTCAAAAATAGTCGTATAGGAACACTACCACTACAAATTTGGGAAGCTTTCTGCTCCTTTCCTTTTTTTTAACCATGCAGGGATGCTCTCGACAAAAGACAGTGTTAGATCATTCAGCTGGACCCTTGACCTTTTGAACATAATGATTTGGAGGGTGGTGAGGTTTGGCACCGATCCCACTGTTTAAAGCAACTTGCTCCTTTTTCCAGTCTGGTCCCCCAAAGTAAAGATGTTATTATTTTGACAAAACTCAAGAATTCCGATGTATTAGCCACTAGGTCACACTTTTTCAGAATTTCATCCAGTTTTGCTGTGTTTTTGGCAAATCTGATGTTTTGCAGCCTTCACCGCCACCCCCCCCCCTTCTCATATGAACACTGCCATATTGCTAAAAAAAATGCTCTATGCATTGATATTAACATAGAGTCTCATAAAAAAATGCTCTATGCATTGATATTAACATAGAGTCTCATATAGCTCATAGGAGACGGATTAATCGACCTTTATGAAAAGTTGAAGCTTCCCATGTCCAATCTGGGCTACCGTAGCACCTAAAAACCTAAAGCTGTTCTGGGGAAACCCCCAAATCCGACTCGTTTTTCCCCCGTCACTTTATGAAAGCTTCTGCTGCGACTGAATTTGTCCCTTCAGACGGAGTACACCTGCAATGTATCATTATAATTAAAATATAAATATATATATGTCAATGTATATTCGATTGACATTCTGTATATATCAGTACCATTTTGCGATGCCTGATTGCGGTACGTGTTTCCTCTTCACATATAGTAAATATGACATAGATACGAGTGCTATTTTCAGCTAACTGGTCACGGCTGTGTTGATGTTGGTTCAAAGTCTCTTCATACTGCATTGGTTTGCTTTGAGCATCTCCCGAACCCATCTCTCAATGTAAAGCCGTACATTTAGCGATGAATGTCATCACAACAGATGTGGCTGATATTTCACCGCTTTTTTTTAGAGAGTCCGCAAAGTATATTTTATCTAGTATACTTTTGTCTGTCTGCATCTCGTTTTTACAACGTCAATTAAAGAGAGATCCCTGCAGGTTTCTCTGACGTCATCACTGGTGCAACGTCACAAGCCTTAAAATAGCCAACCTTATACCGCCTTACAATTATACAGTTTAGAGGTTTAGAGTGTTTAGATTCAAGACAGGATAGCGAAAGGAAAACAAACTAACTTCGGATTCGTGTCCGTTGCTGCTAGGTGTAAATTCATTAGCGTGGGTATAGGTTCATCGTCAAAGCAACACCTGTGAGTTTGCGGGTTCGTGTAAAGAATTTATTTAAGAGACATTATGTTTGCGTGCTAATCCTTGATAAATATATTGTCCTTGCCCACCAACTTCCTCTGAGTAATCCCCGAAATAAATGCGTACTAAATACAATGACATATAAGCATACATAAAAAAATTGTAGAATATATATAGAGAGAGAGCTGTGGAAATTTATCAGTTATCGAAGGGTGTCCAGCTTAGTGTAGCTCGCTAATTAAAGGGCCATTCGACGCAAAATTAGCTCACTTCTGGAGGTAAAACAGGCACGACTTTTCGCCTGCATTTCAATAATCCTAAGATATCGAAAGCGGACAATTTCTTTAGGCACCCATTGGCTGAGTATACTACAAACTCTCTCAAAAATCTGAAACGTATTTTAATTGCTACAAATTTCACATCTACGGCAGAACGAAACGAAATGAACTAGATTGGATTTTCAGTATCCTGCATGTCCTCTGCTCACAGACTGATCACACTTTATTGTATTGTTTATCACATAATTGACAAATAAGGTGTATTGTTTTGGAAAATATACTTGGCATATATTCGTGATCGTTTGCCGGATTCCCCGTTTCCGAACATTTCAATCTTCATAGACATTCCAATATTAATTTGTAAAACAATGCTCCTTATTTGTCAATTATGAGTCATATCTTATTTCTCTGCTTTTTCTCTAAAAACTTTTTCTTTTGTAGTACACGTGGACTTATTTTTATAATATATATTGACAAAAGCCGACGTTATGGAGTGTTTCGTGGAATGTTATCAAATAAATGTATATATTGCTTCTATTCCTAATAAGGAAGAAAAGTGTAGACACATACGGTATGTGATATAGCATGTCAGTGACCTTCCTATAGAATCAATATGATGTCTGTAAAATTGGTCTGTCTTGAAATTATTTTCTACCGAGATCTCAGTCGATGATTGAAAGGATCGGAAAGGCCAGATGCCGTCCGCATATATGTAGTACCGGTAATACATCGATGTTATCACAATGCGACCGCTGAACACATGCAGGCGTATGAACCATGGGTACTCAGGATGTTGGGGACGAAATGTGTGAATTTTCTTTTACAGGGGGTGGGAATTACCAGAGGGTGTAAAACTCGTAATTGGGTTGTTTGTTGCAGGCAGTTCTGATGAGTGTCCTTCGTGGATAGTGACAATTCTGTTAATCCCCCTCCCCGCCCAACCATGCCCTGCCCAGGCCAATGGCTTGAGTAGCTTCTTCTTACCCCTCTAGCGGAATTAGACCTATACTCTGAGGTCTAATTTTGTATTGCTGTTGGGTGAAGATTGTTAGATATTGTTATGAAACGTATGATTAGAGCACCGACGGTGCTAAACTCACAGGCACACATTGAGTTTATTTGTAATGAGAGAAGTTTTGGTAAAATTGATGGTGATTAGATCGAAAGTTGTGCTATGCGCTGCACGTTTGGTTTATAAGTTGTGAATATAAGCAGGCAATTTGCGCAACTTTTAGTAAAGATATTTCGACTGTAATATCAAATGGAATATTTGTACCATTAAGATACTCCAAGGATTACAAGATATATGAACCACATGACGCAGAATATTATTTGGTACTCTTTTCCGTCAATTAAAAGGATTCAGTTTAATTTTCCAGCAACGCCATAGAGTAAACTTCAATACTTATACTGTAGAAAATTGGGGCAGAAACATAACCTTATCTGCCCGCCCCTTTATGAACATGTGCATTAATTCTAAGAGAAAGATTGGCATTTATAGAGAATAAAAATAAATTTGGAAAATAATACATCAAGAGAGGAGATAAACGAGAATGATGTTTGAGAAATATATCTGCTATCTAATATCTATCCTGGTATGTAAAATGGCGGTTTAGTGGAATAGATCCTAACGTTTCGCCTTTAGATGTGAAACCTGTAAGAAAACACATCTAAATCCCTAAGCACTTGATGACTGGTGTGTGATGCGTGACTTGAACTAAGTCAGTCCAAGTTGCCATAGTTTCAATTTTCACATATCTTGCGACATGAATTGTCAAGCGAGAGTCGCATCAGTGCGCTTCACGCTTTCGGCAAAATGTTACGTCAATGCGATACATGATGAAAACGCTGACATTTATGTTTTGTGGACGATCCCTTCTTTTGTGGGTTTATATCTTTTGATACAAGACAAGAGGGACTGACGTGTCAATTTTGAACCGAGTTTTGAAATGTGATGAAAGAAAATCTGCCTCGTGGTTTTAATACATACAGTTGGAATACTTGTCAGGAAATGTGAGTTATTGACTACAACGGCCATGTAGACGTAACTTCGTGAACACGTGGAAGAGCTATACTCTTTAACGGACCACATGGTTACATATATTCGATTCTGCATCAATTTCTGAAACATTTACAAATTATTGAAGCATGCAAATTGTATATTTATTGTTGTATTGTCAATATTGATAATCCTAATAATATAGATTTGAACCAAAAATAAAACAAAACTGTTAGCAAACTGCTTATCCACTAGAGAGCCTGTGTAATAGAATGTGTAACAGTCAGTTGGCCTGACGTTTCGATCCTAGCAGGATCTTCTTCAGAGGTTAAATGACAAGTAACAGAAGGGACAAATACACGCACAGAATACAGACAGGTATTTACAGGTAAATTTGAGCCATCAGGGAACTGGTATTGGGACTACTTTCTGATTAGTTTAATTAAACACACCCAATTATTGCAAGCCAACAGAAGCTCATGTGAAACTGTGATGATCGTCGACGAACGGCTTTTTATATAGTCAATCCTTTCCATTTTGAGGAGTGTTCGTATAATAACGAGACAGGCGTGTAATTGTCGCACCCGTCTCTGCTCCAGAGACCGCTGCTTCACTTCCCATTCCGACGAACGATATTGTACCTCATCGTCTGACCATTTTCTTCATTAAATACTGATGGACTGTGAGAGAGGGAGATAGGGGAGGGGGGGGGGTAATTTAACCCACACATTATCACTGCAGGGCAGTCATGACGAATACAATTGATTTACTAACCGTTGAAAGAAGAGAACTAAACCCTGCTTCACAATTTGCAAACCAGAAATACCAAGTTCACAAATTCTTTCCCTCAACAACACTGCCCATCAGCAATTTTGAATAGGTCACAAGAACGTAGTTCCTGGCAGGTATTTGAAAGGGGAACCTGATGGTTATAGGACGGGCACTATACCTCTACACCACGCCTTGGATGTATAACAAAATTTTCTTTTATGTCGTATTGAATCTGAATAAAAGAAAGATATAATACAACCTTATATCAGATTTTGTGCAAGACTGATGTACCATTATGCGATTGTGTCAACATAGATCTTTCCAACACAGTTTCAACATTTGTCTTCAAGAATGACACCCACTTTCCGAACCGTCTGTAATATCAGGGAAAGGTTATCGTGACAACTCCCTCGTCGTTAATGGTGACTGTAGCAGATGTGTTACCTATACTTTACATACCCTTGATATGATATATACACTTTCCGCATTAATACAAGATCAAGTATTGGATTGATCATAAGTAGAAAGAAGTCACTCCCAGCACTTTTGCCTGCTTCCTGCGTACACGTTCACTTACTGGAGCCTGTTTTATCACCTTGATACCCAGCAATCGTGCAACGAATCATTAAATGTTACAAATATAAGTAATGAATATTTTCGCATTGACATAGAACCATGCAAAGGGGGAAGTGGAAAATCTCCCTGGTAGAATCAAGTCCTCTCAACAATGTCTCCCTCCAGAAATGAGACTATTTGATCTAGCACTGAATTATAAACAGCATTGATAGGGACACTAGGATGAGTTTGAATTTCCTATTCCTTCCTCTCCAGGAGATTAGGAGATTTAGAGATTATCCCTTTGTAGCAAGCCCCCCCCCCCCATTACAGTGGTGACGTTCAAGCCCACCGCCTCTTTACCCGCTAGCAATCCTCCATGAAGGCTTCTCTGCTTCTCCGTTTGACCAAATATGTGAATACATCCACTGAAAACGAGTCTTGTCCGCATGCGACCTCGTAGCTTAAAGGTCACCGAACAAAATTCAATTAATAACTGTAAACTAAATTTTGTAATTAACTTATCCCCAGAGGAGATGTTCTACACCTTATACAATATAGTCATTTTCTTAATAATCCAGCTCTTAAAGCCGTAATAGTCTGTATTGACACGAGAGGTGATAAATCAAAAAGTGACTTAATCCCTACTTTCCGGTCACCGAGCAATACATAATTAATACCAAAGTGAAACACTGTATAACATCATAGAAATCAGCGTTTCACTGAATCCAATGTGTTTCATTCAGCAAAGAGTTAACAACTCCCTGATTTCATTTTTTCCATTTTCTGTTTTCTTGGGAATAAATTAGGTCAAACTGATATCTTTACCTGATAAGTTCCCTGTCGTTGTATATGAAGATGCTAATAAGACACACACACATCTCGTCATGTCATGAATATCAAAAGTACACCATGGCATGTAGAGCGTCTCATTTGACCGGAGAGACCGTTCATCTGACGTTTTATTCAGGTCGTCAAAAATTAATTAGACTATATTTTGATAATCGATGACATTATGGAAGCGACATTATACTCCTGCTTGAATAACATTTGGAGATTATATATGGGGATAGCATTAACGAAGTAAGAAAACTGCGTTCTTTTACGTGTACGATGAAATTAAACAGCGAGTGCTTTTTGGATTATCTGGAAGGGTTTCTCAATTTTCTCATCAACTTATCTAATTCGGTAAGTCAATATATATTCGTCGCATTTGAGAGGTTTCGGATTATACGTAACGCGTAAAAACCCGGTTGCGTTCCATGACTAAAACTAGACTTGCTCGCTTTTATATATCATCTAATGCAGTTTGTGGTTGTAAGAAATTGGTTTTGTACGCGTAATTCATTATTTTTATTTCAAACTTAAAATAGGCTTATCTCATCTCAATGGTGTATGTCTGGCATTAGTCTTGATTTTAGTCTCAATTAGCCTCAATTAAAATACAAATAAAAATCGGGCTTTCCCCCAAGATATTAAACATATTGTTGACGAGATTGCAACAAAAGAACGTCCTTTGTCACATAAACCTTGACATGAGTGAAATGCATGCAAGTTTGTAATTAGAGTTTTCATATGAAAAGATCCTTTTATTAATTGCCTACGAAATGCAAAACCAATATCAAAGATACGATCGTCAAGGAAACCAAAAGAATGTACCTGTGTGTTTTAGTTTCAGTTTCCTTTATCCAGTATAAATAGCATAAAATACAATTTATAAATAGTAAAGTATAAAAAGTTATGATACAAAAATTACAATAAAAAGGAAAGCGATAGTGTATACGCATGCATGCATTTATATATGTTTTTTGTATTTATGTTTGTTTGTAAGCATGTACGTTTGTATGAACAGGGAGAAGTGCTATAACTATACGATGTACTGTTTCTCGTCATTAACAATATGATTAGGTTTATATGAATTGAATACAAATGTACTAACACAATTAAAAACTGTACCCATAGGAAATTTCCAAGCCAGCGTTTGGTATATAGGATAATAGACACAGAGATATATTGATGTATATGCTTAAGCGTTCATCTTTTAGTATGGTGCGTGTGTTTGGAGGGTTAAACTTATAGAACTATCTATTCACATCTGTATAAATTAAACTTCAGGATTTTAGCCAGAGTGCGTGGTTACAAATAACACATTTCCATGTATAACAAAATTGTCAATGGCAAATCCCCCCCCCCCACCCCCACCCACCCCACGTATTGTCATAGTGATTCTGTGAGTTCTATGACTGAAAGTTGCAAGATCGTTTCGAGTTATTGTGACGTACAATAATGTAGATTAACATTCATAATAAGGCCTTGCTCACGACGCCGACATAAACATCGATTTGGTCTTAAGGAGCATGCCAGTTGTTTTAATTAGTATATTACAACAAGAATAATTATAAAACTATTACCTGTACTCAACATTATTAGCCCATTACATATCAAGGTACTATTTCTGCATGCCGACAATTATCCTATAGCCATACCGTACATCTTTCGACCGAACTGATGTCTGAGACTATACAGATTTAAATATAATCGGCTCATTCATCTCGAGGATGTTGAAGGATAACAGGGTAAATAACGATAATGATTTTTAAGGCCAATTTAAGGCTTGCAGATTCTTTCGCATGGTGAAACTAATAAAATCAACTTTATGCGACATTGGTTTACTAATATTATGTTATGTTTAAGAAAACAAATATTTTGACATTTTTTTTTTTTATGATATGACCGAAATCTCTCATATTAAGAAATAACAAGTATATACCGGCAGAATGATGTATCGATATGTCCCTGACATTTAGAAGAATATTTTCAAAATACACAAAAATGTCAAACCTTTTATTAACGTCAAGTTTGTGTTTCTTACTCTCTCTTTTTGCACTGCAAAACGGCTACATTGCTAGTGACGACTCTCAAATACAGAAGTAGGACTTTTTTGAATATTATCAGCTCAATTCCAGCCATATTGATTTAAAATTCAAAACATTTGCGTGCTACCTTGACTTGGCAGTCATTTGAATTAAAGCGTTGAAATCGCGTATACGTGTGAGCTGTTTACCTTCATTGTTATGCATTGTTATATGTTTGGGGGCATATGTCTTGTTTTTGCTTTTCTTGTTCTTTTAAATTGTTGATCGTTTCAAGTTTCTATGAATTTTCCTGACATCTATCATATATTACATTATCGGTCCGGTACATTAAGCAATTAAACTTTTAAGTAAGCCAGAAACCACTGTTTTGAGAAGTGGCGCAACCGCACAACCACCATTTTTGTTATGAAAGGGTGACCTAAAACGTTATGTCGTCCGGGGAGTGGTCTAACGGGAAGGGTCTCCCCACCCCTGAGATATGATTGTGAAATGAAGGTTACTTACATAGAAAAGAAAAAGGGGCGATATTTTGTATCAAACAATTTCTACAATCGCTTCTCGGCCTTTTGGCTAAGATCATGTGTAGTATCTGTTCCCTTTCGAGGGGAATGGTGATGCACACCCGACGATGATCACACAGTCACAGTACCGATGCAAGGGGAATGGGGTTGAGAGGGGATCAGTCGTTTGGTAGTTTGGTTTTCGTGCCCAGGTTCTTTCCTGGGCGACTTTTCCTTAAAAAAAAACAATTTTTACAATATTGGAGAATTGTCAACTGTTTATAGGTCAGTGCACCGTAAACAAACAAGTTTAATGTTATGTACTGTACACTAGAAAGTCTTTGTAATATTGTTTATCATTGCGGATCCGTTACGATATGCGTATTGACGACCATTGTCACATACTGGCAATCAGCTTGATAAATATGTACGTTCGGGTTGTGAGAACATTAACAAACAATGATCTTGAACACAAGTTATATGTATAGCACTGACCGAAAACAAACAGAGGTACAAGTCCATACACGTACTCGCTCGCATAGATTTGTATTTTATCCGTACTCATGGCTTGGTACTTTGTACTCGTGCTAGAAGCAGCTTGGAATCTTATGTGTATATATATATACACACTATAGTACAAGTCTATACGTACGCCTACCCACACTTAGTCCTTGTACTCGTACGAGAGTTCATAGCAAGAGGAAACATACTTACATATCTGTACTCACACTGTAGTACGCACCCTACAAGTCTGCTCTCGGACTAATGTAATAAAAATCAGATGTACCACATTTGTGGGATTTGATGGTGTATTACACGAGGTTGCGTGCACTAACTAAACTACGTTTTGAGCGCCGGTGGTTAAACTTTTCTTCAACAATTCCAAAGTTTAACACATTTCGATGTCTTCATTGTACGATGACCATGTTTGCCAGAGAATTAATATTCTTCTATCATCTTCTTTTCCATTTTATTTAAAGTGAAATTGGGCGCACGAAGGAGCAACAACATAAAGTACAGACCTACAGTGTTAATAAAGTTAGCAAAGTATAGAAATGTTCGGAAAGTTACTTTATTATTTAATTTTAATTTTGCCCGTGAAACATCACATCCTTGAAGGGTGTATTTCAATAACGGAGGAAACCCACAAATTTTATGAAACGTATATTCGCTAAACGTAATAACATTATCGGTCTACTCGCTTCATTAAAAACATAACGTTTGCAACATCTGTGTAAGAGATATATGATCGTTAACCTTGTAGAGAAAGTACACGACGGCACACATAATATGAAAACAAGGAACTGGCATCTAAAATGTCTTACAAGGTTTTCATAAAACTGTTGCTGTGTGACCGTTCGAGAGTGTATGTATAGTGATGGTTTAAGCAACACCTCGTGACAAATACTATATAAGTATACTTTATGGACTCTGCAAAGTTATAATAAAAAAGTATACATTAGGTGCAGAAAGGCTAAAAATAGGGTTTCTTTCTATACACCAAATATATCTATGTTTGAGAGATGTGATGTTTTCTTTCCCTCAAATTACATATTTGAATGAAAACAACTTGAAGTATTTCGTTACTGGGCACAGCAGTGGTTCTGCGATGTACGGTATTGGTAGGGAGTTATATATTGTCGGCGCTGTACGATTATTACAGCTTTGCATGCCATTTGCAATATAACCTGTACTGTATCAGTAAAATAAAACAAAGAAACGATATTTATAGTAGAGTAGAGTAAATATTGAAATAACAATTATCCCTTCCGTTTATGCTCAGATAAAAAGCAAACCATATGATCCTCTCCATCGCCACCATCAGTTCTCACTTCGAACAAAGGGCGAGTCCAAAATACAATGATTATCACTTACCTACTAAAGTGGACAGATGATATGAAGCTCATTCTAACTATACTTTAGCAGTTATTGTGTTTACAAATGTAATTGCGAATTGTTCACCTATGAAAATAAGCGTGGAAATCATTTGAACAATAATGCACCCGACATTTTAATATAGTACAACATTGGATGTTCTTATACAATCGTAAAGTCTTCTACACCATATTATCAAAATTTCCAGGAAATAATTTTGCATTTGAGAGCAACTAAATTGATAAACCAAATGCCTGTATCGATTATAAGAAAGATATTTGAAAGAAAACACTAAACAAAGAGGCATAGAACTTCCCTTTTTGCTGCAGTTGAAGAAACAAACATTACATGTAACTTGATATCGAACTTGAATTACACGACATATTAAAACGATTGTATTCACGTAATATGACTCTCTACCAGGAGCAGAACCACGTATACTTCTGCCCCCACCCTTCCCCAGGAATAAATTCAGACGGGCTTAGCCCCAAATAGCAGACAGAATATTACACATAATCCTAGTGTACAGTACAAGCTAAACAGTCTAGAATTCTTCAACATTATTTCAAAAGTTGCAAAATGTAGCACCATTTTACCTTTACGCACCCTCCATTTTACCAAATTTCCTCAAATGGGAATAACAACCCCTCCCTTTTAATCCCACCCAATAACATTCTACCCCTCCTCAGTACAAAAATGGTGGTTGTGCCTCTGGCTAATTATTAATGCATGTCGTAGGAATTGATAATTAAATAAATGTGCACATTCTTACTCGCAATCAAAATACAAATAGATTTTGGCCATTTTACATAATCAACAAAATCATACATAGCATACATATAATACTTCAGAAACATAAAACACATTGTTATATGTGACATTATTAATATATGCGACAATGAAAATTCCAGAGAGCATTTGTTTTGCAGAGAAAGTCTGGACTCGCTCAGCCTAGATATCATGCAAAGAGAATAATTGAAAGGTTGAGACCCAGAAATTTAAATCCAGAAGAAAACGGGGGAATTAGAGCCTTCAAGATAGCAATCTAAGCTGTCGTCCCTCATGAATTCTAGGAATTGTTGAGGGGGCAATAAACATAATGAATTGTTTGTGTCTTTCGGATGTAGTGACGTTCTCTTATCCATCGTATTAGTCTAATACTATAATATGTTGACTTCCCTTTGCAAGTACAGAGAGAGGGGTGACTCAGAAGTCACTACAGGGCCTGACGTTATGTCATAGAAAATTTCCTATTGGATTACAACAGTTTCTTACAATGAAGCATTCTATTAGATCCATATCATATATTACACATAACTACGTAATGTTTACTTACAGATATTAACGTGGTTAAAATAACTGTGGTTATTAATCATGGTACATTCTAAAGCAGGTGACCTAGTAGTTGATCCAAAATTTATTCATTGCAAAGCGTTCAGTTTCCTAATTCTTTAAACCTAAAATAGCAGCTCTTATGCTTTCAGGTACCTCCAGCATGCTTTTCCTAAGTACAGTATAGAAGTATATGGTACTATCATGAATGATAAATTTAGGGCAAATTACAGTTTTTTTTTGCTCCTGCCAATTTACATCTTTAAGTAAATTGTTTGGCAAACACTGAACTACTCTACATTCTGATCGTTCCTGTGGGATATGATTTGTCAGATAGCTGAGAGGCTAAATATATTACACTTTACCAAAAACTATGTAAGCATGGAATTCACTGAGTTGGCTTGACTGGAGAGCCAATTTCAAGTCCAGAGGAAGTTAACCCGACTTCGGACTCGGTTACTCCAGCTCTAAATATACAATTATTCACTGTTCTCTGCTCTCCTCTAGCACATCAAATATCTCTGATCAAACAATCATCTATTTGCCACCATGAGTCGGACTCCCTCACAATACCGTTACCCTAATAACATTCTTACTCCCCACC
The DNA here is from genome assembly GCA_000934455.1 of Apostichopus parvimensis. NCBI lineage: Eukaryota > Metazoa > Echinodermata > Holothuroidea > Aspidochirotida > Stichopodidae > Apostichopus > Apostichopus parvimensis. The sequence continues at coordinate 85,243 of KN886195.1, forward strand.
CCCTCCCCTTCCCACTCACACATGAACATTACCCTATAACTATACTGCCTGAAGAACTTTACTACATTTGCGTATGTAGCGACACTTTCAAATCACAGAAATGTGACTATCTAGTACAATATGAATTCTTCGAATAGTATGTATATATTTCACCAACAAAATTAGGGAAATATTTCAACCTTGACCTCACGAAAGTATGATGTTGTGATTGGTCTTTCTTTGTCCTACGTATGTACATATATGCACTATATAGCTTACTGTACTTTACACAGCATATTCTGATATTTTGCAACTGACATAAAAAAAAAAAAAACTTTGCAGTGATCCCACGAGAACCGCATGTTAGGAAGTCTATGTTGCAGTGTCCGCAGTCACAAAGAGTAAGCTGCAACCTCTATATTTAATTTTGTTAGTGCAGAAAAAGTGCTAGGAGACAAGGCACAAGTGAACTTTTCAATTTATTTATAAACAATATTGCTCGCATTCCAAACGGGATATTTTTTTACCTATACTAAGGTATAACGTAGCTTTGTATGTCATCTGCCCTGAATTTATGATCAAATTCTGGACTACCTTTTAAGTACTTTGATTAAATGTCATCAGACACTTCTCTTCTTGTTTCAAGTATAAATCACAGTTATTAGCCTCAGGTGAGCCTAATTGCGATCATTACTAATAAGTGATATTACCCGCATGAAGCTATTTTCAGATTTATCACCAGGTCTTTAGTAGACTAGCGATGAACGTAACCTGAAACTACATAAACCATTTGATGAGATTGGTGACTGATGGTCATAACAGCATATACAAACCAGGAGCTAATTTGACACTGTGTGGATTTATCAACAAGTAATATTGTACATTACATGCCACGATGGCTTTCCCTTTTCGCAATCATTTATATCTTCTAGAACAACACATCAAATTGGCTCTATACGCTGATGTGTTACAAACCAATAAACCAATTAACAGTAAATTCAACCCATCACATTTGTGACAGTTGAATCTGTGCGTTTGCATAGTTGTATGTTGTCCAGATCGACTGATGAGTAACATTCGTGCTTCAACGAAGGTCGTTTTCTTTTCAACGTGTTACGTATACTACACTTAACACACTTTCCGAGGTCACTAGAGCATTGATGGAAGTTTAAAACTGACATGTCCTTCCCATTATATTATAGCGAATGGTGCGGACAAAATGACTCTTTCAATTTCCTACCAGAACCTGTAGATTATTAACTAGAAGTTTAAAAACAAGTCTCGCATATAGTGCTTTCCCACAAAACTTCTGCACTCGTTTCGGTATACCTCCCCATTCACCAGTGAATTTCCAAAAGTTTTAAATCGACTTCAATTCTCAAGGTTTAACACCATGCAATTGCTGAACGTATATTCTTTTAACACTCAATCATGACATTTGTTGATGATAATTGCAAACGCAAAACAGTCACTTCAATGTATCTTTTTATGGAGTTGGATGTAGGTGATATATATTCATCATGGTATGGTTACAAAAAAATTAACACTTAACCTCTAAACACACTCAAGCAACATTTGATGCAAGGACTATAGTCTTATGTGTGCACACAGAATGATTCTACTATACTTTATCATGTCAATCAGTTATCAGCTCATTGCATAATGTTCAGACCACTAGGTATATAATTGAGAAATAAAACACATGGACAAATGAGCTTAACAGTCACATGGTTGAGAATTAACATGTTGATTTAGATGTGACGTGAACATATGATATTTGAATAAATAATACCAAACTAAGTGACACTCGACCAGATGATATGACCGTCCGAGGCACTTAACCGACCAAGCAGGAGTAATCAGGGCTTTAGTATCGATTCCATAAAGACGGACCTGCCTCGTAGCTTGCCTGCTTCTTACTTTGAATTTTTCTCGGATTCGAATTAGCTGGACTCGCACTCGGACGAGGATCTTCTGGACTCGACGAGAGCCCAGAGTTGTAGATACTTTAGAGCAAAATGAAGAACGTGTGATAGTAATTAAATCCTACAATAGGCAAAAGTTAGAGAATGTGAACAGAAATAAACAATGCATTAACTTGTCTTCTGTCCTGACATTTGAACCACGCAAGTACTTTTAAAAGTCTTACTTTAAGTAGTATCCAGGTTAAGATTATATTATATCAAGAAATTAATAATGCTATGCTATGATGTACTGTTCAATAACCTGTTAGAAAAGTAACCAAAAAACATTTGACCTGCATCGGTCACATATAGCACATAAACTTGTAATATAATTTCACCCTTTGAAGTGCAAATAAAAGAAAAATTATACGAAACAGATGGAATATTAATGCGTTTAGCTTAGGCCTCTTTGAAAGATTTGAAAGAGGCCTGTCAAATACTCAAATCATACTGGTTTGATTGATATTGATCCTAACTTTAAGCTTAGTGATCCCAGTTGATTGCTTAAGTTGTAAGGTTATTTTAAAAGACGGAATACGTCACACTTAATAATGTATTTATTTACATATAAATTTCGTTAATGATTGTACTAGTGTTTTCCTTTTCCTCATATCATCAATTGCGTGCAAAGAAAGTTCTATGAAATTGGGTTATCAATATTTAAGCACGCAGACAGCTGGATGAAAAGCAAATTGTTCAATCCAGTAACGCCGCATAATTCAAGTCAATGCACACATAGAAATGAAACTAAGTGTTATTACCCGCCTTCCATAGTTCAGGCTGCACCTCACATGGAATTATTCATCATATAGGTCTTAAAGCTATTGTCGTTAATACTTAATGCAAAAAAGTGTTATGATCTGAAGCTGTATAAGGTATAAAGTCTCTAGCGTGAAACCCATACAATCAAAACTTCAGGTTTATTCTATGTGGACAGAAAGCTTAAACATTCGCCCCAAATAATGCATGTCATTATAAAGCATGAATACACAATCTCCTGATGAGTCACATTTCAACGTATAGACATAAGTAAGTGTCTCCTTTGCTTTCGATCTTATCTTCATCCCTAACTGGATTGTTGTTACTTAAAATTGAGTGTTCAATCAGCCACTTCGTCTCATAGCATATTTAATAAATGTTTCGTTATACTTTCATGTAACATAACGTGACATTCGACTCTTGAAATTCTATAGGCTAAAAAACATCAGTATAAATATCAATTTGAGTTTGATATGATAATATAGCGAAAGTCATAATGGATTTGGGACAACATTTACTGAATTTATCAGTAAATTCACCCGCCTTCCAATAGTTGAAGGTGACGCTGCTAAGGAAGTCGGACCCTCTAACCCAGGGCTTCCCTAACTTTATCCCCCACGAACCCCCTGTGGATGTCAGAGTTGTCCACGAACCCCTAACTTTTCGAGACACGATCTGAGTCATTATTATAATACGCATTGCAGTGCTTCGTAAAAGATAAAGTATCACATGCACGGTACGGTACGATACCACTATGGCAACATATGCGTATTGACGCGAAAAGAGTTTGTCGATAGGTACGACTTTTGTACATTACTAAACTATATGATATATCAGATTTTAGTTCAACAAAAAGTACTCTCGTTTTGAATTTGAGAAACGTCTCACGAACCCCCTGGGATGGACTCACGCACCCCCTTGGGGTTCAAGCACCCAGTTAGGGAACCCCTGCTCTAACCTTTCTTCATTTACTTACACAGTCATTTTACACCATAATAATCACTGTGATTCATTTGGTTTGCTCTCACTACCTCTCTCTTTAAAACGTTGGCTTCATTGGTGTACGAAAATAGCAATCTCAGCTATAATCGCAGCCTATAAGCGAAGTGAGCTAAGCTATACATCTTTTAATCGAAAAGCAAAGACATTTTTATGAAGAATTTAAACATCTGTTAGAACAATTTAGCGAATATTATTTTTAATCATGCACGTAGTTGGTGTTGGAATGAATGATGTGATAAACTTTGCACACGTCTGCTTTAAATGACTATGCCTAATTGAATCATGTTATTCCCACCGATTTCTTACTATATATGGATAGTGAATGATTGTCGATGGATGTGTCTTGATACTTCCAAAGCCGATCAAAGCAAAACAGTCTTAGTTCTACATTTCACTGAATTGTGAGAAAACTAAGACATGATTTGTCATGCCATTAGGCCCAAAACCACATTTCACGCCATTTGAGGGGGAGGGGGAGGGGGCTTTTATAAAACTCGAAACTTTTCAAGCCCCTCGATTGCCGCCATCTGTTGATAAAACGCGTTGGTTGAATGCAAAATGCATTGATCTTTCTATTGAAGCTTTGAAGTCAATGAAAGTTCACGATCTTGAGGGAAATCCTCTCGGTAGTACCTGGTTACAAACAACACACGTAGTCGCAAAACTTAATCAAAAATCGTAGAATATTTGCGGCAATTTGCTGATAAATTAGTCTGCATTTGCATCGCTAAGAGTAACGAGACGAAATCGCTTGCAGGTTTGTGTGTTCATGCAAGAGCGATCAAATTGACTTCTCTACCTCTCGCGGTAAACTCGCTAACATTTAAATTTCTATATGAACTTTGCTCTTGAAGTATACGTTGTTATCGTCATCCTGTTTTTTTGGCTTTCTTTAAACGGACAATATACCTCCTCATATCACTCTGTAAAATTGTATATTTCTTTTCTGGTGTATGTATGCAAATAGGACAATGTGTTAGCGACGCTTGGCAAGATATAAAATACTAGAGTGAGGTTCATCATTAGGATGATTGAACCGCCTTGGGTGTTTCCAGACTCTTCTCCGTCAATCGAAATTGATTGCGAATATAGTAATGTAGTCACATACACGAGGTGTCTGCACATTGGAAGGTCTCGGAAGACAATTATCGTGATTCGCCAGAGTCGTTCATCAGGAAAGATATCAGTCAAAGAAACGTGTGTGGCAACAAATTCAAACCTTTGAAAATATCAGCGATTATTTGTTTTCTTCTGTTGTTATACTTATATATATTATTACTTTGACTAGCTTAGAATGTGGATAATTCATATCGTTGTTTCGTTTATCTGTGGATTTATTACAACCTGACCTGGAATGTAAAGTAAATATCTACGTTCGCGTTTTTCATATAGCCATCAAGTTGGTTTATTCCAGAAGATGAGTGATTAGTGTCGTAAAATAAAAGTGATTTACAAAGTTTGGGAATAGGTTGTGAATGGAATCTATTCTTCGTGATTGTTTTTCGCATTCGATGTTGTGAATTCCTTATGTGATGTTATGGATAGACCTTGATAGATTGGTACCATTGAAATATCAATTATAAAAGGTAATCGTATCTTAAGTTAAGCTTTATATTATATATATATATTTATTTTTTCTTTTGTTCTCTTCTTCAACATACAATATTGTCGATACAAGAAACGTCCTTATCAGTTGTACAACCCTGGCAATCTAGAGAGTAATTAGAAAATAAATGTGGTTTTTCTTAAGACTGTGACAATTGTAAATTGTGATCATTTGGCACTAGGCGTCTTACATAGTGCACCAAGTCTTTTATTCTGTTTAGAGTACGGGCCACACATGAACATCATAAAACAATAATATAACGGTGTTTCGAAAACTCTATAAAAACTGCAAGTACCACTAAAAAACGTTGTTTCAATTATTTTTGAAAGTCTCAAAAGGTGTTAAGTTATGAAATTGTGGTTCATTACGTGCATGAGGTCATTTTTGTTTTGCATGACGATACCTAAAATATGTGACTAAACTTTGGCGTGATGACTGTTAGATGTAAACAACTCTTCATGCACCACAAACAATTTTTGCGGACAATTTATAGCCCTTGCTTTTAAAGTGCAATGTTCATCTGTTATCTATCGATCTAGTATTATGCATTCCATACTTGATTGATAACTGTGTATATGTTATCGTTCCTCAGAATACGATTCTTACTACACGGACGGCGATTCATCTTCCTCTGACGGGAGCGACTCTATTTCTGCTGGCAACATGACGCCCAGGTCACCTGTCAAAACCATCCATCTCTCGCCTGTCAAGGCTCAGACGATGCCCAGAAATCTCTCAAGGTCTTCAGAATGTCTTTACCCACGTTCCAGAAGTCCCAGCGAGTGTTACCCTACAGATGCCAGTCTTGAGATCCCATCTCTCCATATACCTCAAAGAAAACGTAGTGCCGAAAGTTTCAGAATGGAGGATCTGGGCCAGTTACGACCTGAGTTATACATGACGGAGGAGACATGTACTCCGGAAAGGACCAAAACCGGAAAGAAAATAGAAGAAGTGATTGAAGAATATTATGGAAATGTGTGGTTTGCGGTTCGGTTTGACAGGAAAGAATCGAGGTAAGAAATTATGTCTTTAGCAAATTTGCTTGTTCGAATACGGCGAGACCAAAATAGGGCAAGTGTTATTGCTCGTCCTAGTCTTTGCCCTTTTCACTCCTTTTCAAAAAAAAAATGTTAATTAAAGTTTATATTTCAGGAACGTAACAGAACACAAGCTTAACAAATAACACGTTCGATTTCCTTTGTATGATTATGAACAGTTTACGCCAAACTGATTCTCACCAATTTTCTAACCCCTCGGCGGTATGTTCTCTCGTTTTTGCAATAAAAAAGTTTAAACGTATACCGGTGCTCTTAGAAGCAACTCTTGATATTTCGTCTGTGAGATCCCATTGCTTTAGTCCAAGGTCGAACTATGGTACTCTATGCTTCATTAATTTCAACCCTGGGTTTCCGCCCTACTTTCCTTTCTCCGGTTGCCGGTGCAAATACAATATTCTACACTTTTATAAGAATATTACGTAAATTGGGAAATGCAAGAATCTTTCTTATGGTGATA
>KN886197.1:4455-28824 GCA_000934455.1 Apostichopus parvimensis
ATAATTCTCGTCTTTTATAGCATATCATTTGCACAATGCTGGATCAAACTGTGCCAAAGTTCAATACAGGGGAATTTGAAATGCAGCGTTTGGTCAAAACAAATTGGTGGGGACACGGTATATCATGAAAAAGTTGGTGGGGACGCGTCCCACTGTCCCCACCAGGATCTGCGCCCATGTAGTGAGTGATGTCATGATGGTAATTGAGGTGAAGAATGTCTTCTATCCCCCCCCCCCCCTTTTCTAATGTCCAAATCATTTTGTTTCCACTGAGAAAGATAATGTTCTTACAAAATTAGTGATTTAGTGACGAAATTCCAACAGAGGAGAACTTGGACAAACTAAGCACACAATTCCAAACATATCATATTTCTTAAAGATACATGGACAAATATTTTAATAGTTTTTTATTAACATCTGCCATGATACCATCACAGGCCATTATAATCCTGGAGTAAGGAATGCTTTATCTGTTGAAATATACTACTTAAACCAATTATATCTAGATTAATCAACAAGATATTGAAATATGGGGGATTTTCAACTAACATTGTGGAATTTTTTTTTTTTCATCCATGTGACTGGTACATAGTAGACCTGTTCATGTTAGATTTTAATTGTATATTTTTTCAGTTGGGGTGCGGGGGGGGGGGGGGGAATGACTTAAAAACAAATAAAATGAAAACAAAAAACGACCAAGTTTTTTTGTTATTGTTGCTGTGTTTTCTTAATTTATTTCCCTACTTCTAATTTTCAATGCAGAGAAGCATTGCAAGTTAATGGCTTATAACATATAAGAGCAAAGGTGTTTAAGCTAATGCCCTCAACAACAAAAAATAATAATAAATATGTTACATTGTTTGGCATCCATAGGCAGAATATTATAACCTTTCTTGTTTCTTCAGGCTTGTATGTAATATACCCCACGAACAAAATGAGTAGATGATTCATGAAAGTGGCTGGAATACAAGACTAGCACACATCAGATCTGTTGTAATTGCTTATCAGGATAAATTATATTAACTTTGACCTGCAAGGATTCAACACAAGTTAGAAAAGAAAAGAAAAATACAAAAAGCAAAATAAATCCAGATACATCAAATTAATGCGTAAATTAGCACATCGTTAAAGGTCAATGGAATTGACCTGAAATATGCTAGAAAATCAAATAATGCTCATTCATGTTTAAACTTCTAAAAAATGTTATACTGCCCTCTAAGAAATTGTTCCACTGTAAGACATTTAGTTGTGTAATAATTGAATGCAGAACCCGTAGCTACACTTCTTATCAAGGGGCCCAATGCTTTCCAAGGAGGGGGGGGGATACTTTGCAAGGCAGACCCATTCTTTCCAAGGGGGACTGATGTTTTTTTCAAGGGGGGGGGGGGGCAATGCTTTTCCAGGAGTGTATGGCAAAACCTATTGCTACAAAAACAAAATATTTGAGAATTCCGGAGGGGTGCAGCTATTTGGAGAGCCTAGCTCCCTTCCCCCTCCTGGGTCATGCCTCTGGTTGAATGCCAGAGAATTATTAGGAGAGCCAGACCTCCAACAGGGTATTTTAGCCAATTTTAGCATACTGAAATGGTAGTGATTACTGATAACCAAACAATGTATGACGTCACTTCATTCTCATATTGTATGACAAAGCTAAGACTTGGAATATGGTATGCCTTAGCTGGGGACCCAATGATTATGTGACGTAGGTTGGATTGAACAATGCTTAAATTAACTCTGATTGAGCGTCTAGTCAATTGACTTGGGCTCGAACGATGCGTGAATGAGCTAGGGATCTAACAATGGCTGACTTGACATGAAACCCGAATAGTGCGTAAACAAAGATGAAACTAGAACAATAAGTTAAGTTATCTGGAACGCGAAGTGAGTTCTCGTAGTAAACTTGGGCTCGAATAAAGAGCAAACTCTTTTTACCTCCGTAACCACTGTCACAAAGGACCACATGCAAAGTTCTCTTATCTCCCATAAATGCGTGGTTCTGTCATCAAGTTCGCGCTGCAATTTCAAAGTGGACTCGACAGTGGCGGCATCACGAATTAACATCATTATGAAAACTTTACTTCGTCCATGATGTTTCAGCCGATAAGTTACTCGACATTAAAGTCCTACATGATATCAATTTATATGTAATTCATCATACCTCACCAGTCGATCCCAACACGTGTGAATTGCAAACTTCTAACTGTGTGTAGAGTATTATCTCGTATAACACTGGTGCACCCCAAGGCAAGGTTGTTACACCCCCCCCCCCCCCAAATGTTTTCATTCCCCACTTTGTACACAACAGATGCTAGATCATCAAATGCCAGTTATCATGTGCTTAATTACACCGAATCAAGCAGTCACTCTCATGCATATGACATTTTCCTCCCACGTTATTCCAAAATTCAGTTCGTCTTTATCTTCTCTTTGTGAATTTTAATTCTCCATCTCACTAGAGACAAAAAAAAAATGGCGTATTCTTCATCTCCGTCTTTCTCTGTCTTCTCTATCGATACTAAAATATTCACACACAAAAAATATGTCTACTTTTTATCCAAATTCAGTACTCTCTTTATCTGTAATAATCATTCCTTTCTCGTAATTTTCACTTTCTTCGCTGTCCATGCTTGTCACAATATTTTTACTCAGTTCGTCCTCGCCTCCGATCTTGTTCCTCAGTAGTCTAGGCACTTTATTTTGAGCACGGTCAGTCACGTTTTGTCCAGCGCGGGAAATCCCTTTCTTCAAACTGCTAACGCCTGCCTCTATCACCTCGGTGGTCTGGTTGTACAGGCCGAGGGAGACCCGGCGAAGTCTCTCAATCCTAGGCGACTTCTGAGAAGAATTGTTTCGACCTGGTGGTGAAAAAAAGAGAAAGGGTTCATGAAAGAGAGAGTTTGCAAAGAAATACATCGTGAGTGAAATTTGGTAATGTGCGGGAGCAACATTTAAAAATCATAGACGTAGTAATTGATAGGGGAGGGGTAAGTGGGGAGGGGTAAGTGGGGAGGGGTAAGTGGGGGTGAGTGGGGTGGGGAAGTGGGGGTAAAGTGGGGGAGGGTAAGTGGGGGTTGCGAAGTGTGGTTGCGGTAGTATGCTTCTGCTCATCACACTTTCGAATAGGATGCACTCCACGGCAGTGTCTTTCTCATTTAACCGAATCTTTTGTTTTAGCAAAATAAGTGTCAGGCAATCAAGTCGTCATGATATATATACCTTTATAGTAAGTGTATTTTTAAAATGTTCTTCTACTCTCCATACTCACGGCGCATGCGCGGTTTATCATTATCAGTTTGCTATACTGTACTTGAAGAGTTGAAGCACGTTTTACAGCGTAACACAATCTACCACTTGAAATCACTGTTTGATATTGTAGCTTGAGAAGAGGGTAAGTTCTATAACTCCTTATAAAGTCGTTTCTTGTAGGTCAATGCTTATTTGTGTCCCTATGTTCTTTTTCTTCTTCACTTGGTTTTTAATTGCTATTCCTCGCCATCTTCACAGCCATATCACTCGCTAGTTAATATTTGATATTATACTGGTGTGTCGATAAAGAGAGGATCGGCTCCTCTGTATGGACATTTAACAATTCTCTGCGTAAAAATACTGAAGACATCCGATTCACTTTTGTGGTAACTGAGTTCATTTTGAAACGAATCTTCGAAGTAAATTAAACGTAACGAGAGCATATAAGAGATAATTTTTGCAGATATATTTACCCATGGAATATTGAATATGAAATGCTGCTTAAAACATAATAATCGTAGGTAGTGCAACACGAAGAAAAACATATCCCACCATAAATTTACCCCCCCCCCCCTCCTCAGAACCACACCTGCCACGACAAAGAGAGAGATAGACAGAGAAATCGAAAACAACGACATTGAAATTTGGAGGGGAAACAAAATTAAGATGGCCACACTGCCAAGTTCTTCCTGTGGTGTCATTGTAAATAGGGAATTGAATTGTTGTTTTCCCCACCTCCAATGTCCTTCCTTTCAACAGAAAAGAGGGGAGAACTTAAGCTTAAAATGATGATTCGGCCATGTATACCCTTCTACTTCCTAAAGATGTGCTACCTAATATTATGCATTACGTTAGTGGACTCTCTGTGTTTAACAGTTTCCGGTCATTATAGACACGGTAATGTGATCCTCGCGAAAACAGTTCTTTCCTTATGTCATGCATCGGTAAACTTGTCCATTAGAATATAACAGATAATAAAACGTTCGGGAAAATGTACATTTTGTTTGTGGTTTCCTTGTAACTCGATATGGAGAGATATAGAATTATCGGAACGGAAAGTGCAACTCCTTTTCTTTAATTAGCGCTGGAGTGTCTTACTTTTGAGTTACATTAGATAATCTAAAATCACACGAACTCGGACAGAAGCCAAAAGATACATAAAAATATAGCATTACTACCCGTACGCAAGTAGCATACTTTATTTACCGTCCGTCTGCAGTATATGAAACGTGGGTGTTACTAAACAGAAGACTTAGTTTCGGGCTTCGCAACGCATGCGCAGAAATGAATCTGCAAATAGGCAGAGAAAGTTCCACCTGAAATGAAGATAATTTGAGCTACTGAGGTGTTGAGAAGTCGGTCATTATATGAAACGATATGAGTTTTAAATGTGTGTGAAACTTGACTTGCTGTATTTTTACATGCAGATTAATTTCCGTGTATACGTTCCTCATCTCAAATGGCGTGATATAATGATAAAATGCCCAACATGTGAATATCAGGAACTGCAAAACTATTCTAGGTGTCGTTATGATGTTGTTCTTGACTCTCAAGAAACCTTCCAACAGTCGTTTTTTTTCCATTATCACGTACTGCAGAGTAATACAGATGACAGAATAAATTGCAAACAAAAAGGCTCCCATATTTGTTTCAGGGAATAAACCAGCTATTAGCTATAAAGGGAAAGAAAATTGAGTAATACCATTATCAGCGCTCCATCTTCTTTTATCTCCATCCTCTGCCGTCGAATCCAGAGGCAGCGTCAGTTCAGAGGTTGTAAGTGAGTCACTCAGATTCTGCAAAGACATTTAAAGAAGAGCGAAGAAGATGGTGAAACACACAAGCACAAATTTAATTTTAAGTAGTATATTTATCCATTTATTTTCCAAATATGCCAAAATAATTATCAGTGCATGATTTATCCGTCCGACTGCTTCCCCTACCCCATGTTCATATAGGCCCGGCACCTGATGATCTCCTACGAAGACGGAGCCACGACTCATCAGAAGACCCCCCCCCCCCCCCCCCCCCCATGCACCTTCCCCCGCATAATCGATTCTCAGAAGGCTATATACGTCTGTGGAATTGATGTTACATTGTAGAGGAATTTACCTACATCTGGATAAATCCCGTTACGGTCAACGAACAAATTTTGCAACCTACTATTAGGGTGCGCCCCATAGTTTACGGGCAGTCGTCCTATAGACAATCCCTTTAAATACGTTGAGTAATAAATGACGGCTGCTAGACGCTCAGTTTCTTTCGGGAAGAAACGGCAGAATTAAGGGGGGCAACAAAGGTAATACAACTTTGGAAAACAGCTTCAATTAATAATATTTCTCAGACTTCTAACTTAATCATCTCTGCATGTGATCGATTATATGTCATTAGTTTCGACAACACTGCTAGTCAGACAAAAAACGTAAAGGAAAAAACAAGAGAGGCTTGCCGCGTTGAAAGAATTGATACAGGTTTTGGAAAATAACAGACACCCATGTATATATATAGCTAAGATAGAGATATACAATGTCAGTGTATAAGAGCCAATATGACTTTGAATTTTGCATATATTTACATTCCAAATTAGTACTGGATATACAATTGCAAAATGGCTAATGTACCGGGTGCTAGTTGTTGGGTATAAGGACGCATTTATGTGGGCGACATTGCTCTGTCATCTGCCTCCCCTGGGCCTCGAATTTATATTGCATAACATTTAACCATCTTTTAGCCTTAAAACTTATTGTTACAGGGTTATGCATTGTGGTAGGCCATACTGAACGTATACTGTGCATAGGCGTAGGAGCCCAATTTGATTTGGGGGGGGGGGGCTGTAACGACTTGCCCGAAAAATATAACCAAAATTATGGTGAAAGAGGCCTCCATTATCAGACTAGTTTTATATGGGGCACATATAAAGGTATACGAAATCAATACACATCTAGCGTATACTACTTGCTAACTGGGACGCAACCACCTTTCTGGTACTGGGGTGACTGGGGCCAATATGTTAAGTCGTCCAGGGGACGGATTTAAGAGAAAATGTTCCCCTCCTCTTAGAGGATATTGCGTAAAGTCATGGGAGGGTTCTGACACGGAAAATAGTGCTATATTTTTACCGCTTATACATGTCGTATGTTTAAGTAAGTTCGGAAACAATCTCTGTATTCGGTTCATTCTGTCCCCTGATTTTTTTCGTGGTCAGGGGGGAGGGGGAGGCAAAGCTCCCATAGAAGTATATATGTGGTTGGGCCCCTGCTTGCTACCATAAGTGTTATTTGTGAGTAAAAGTCGGGGAGGGGGGGGGGGGGGGGGGGGGGGGGGGGGGGGGGTTGGAGGCTGGATCCGTGTGGTGTAGACGCAAAAGGAAAAGTGTGTATATATATGCCTTTAGCCAAACGATCGATTATCTCGGTTTGGAAACGTTGTAGCATTTACTATACCATATTATTATTACGTGGTTCATTGTGTGATTTCTGTGGTAATCGACTCTCTCCTGCAATTATGGCGATTGTTTTTCTTTGGGACGCCCAGTTTCCGTAAATTGAAACAGTATATCCACCAATGCTAAATACATAAACTTTCATTAAGTTTTCTAGTCGGACAGAGGGTTTTGAATGTTGTTTGTCAATAGGGAATATCCTGAAACCTACTACACTATACTAATTGACATGTTGTACTCTTACTCACAAGGTTTTACTTGGTCAAAACGAATGCGATTGCCTTGGAACAAACAATTTAAGATTATATGTATTATGTATATGCTTGACAACCATGTATGTGTACCGATTGGTTTAGCAGTTTTATCGGACAGTAGTTTTACGAAAATTAAGTGATAGATCGCCATCTAGTAGTTAATTGATATGCAAACGTTGTCAACAAATATCACGTGACCAAGGTCTTAGGTTTCGATTCGTGTTTAATTTAATGTAACAAGTATTGACATACTTTAATTGGTGTTAGAATTGTTTCCAGTTAAAGTATTCGATTCATCGATTCATCTCTTGTAAACTAGAAAGTAATATTCTGGGAAAATAACAGTTTTTTTTATGATTGAACTGACTATAGGGTGACGGGAATAGCATACTGAAGTACAATACACAATGCACTGTGAACATTATATATATATATATATATATTGCTAGCATTCTAAGTTCTAACAAACGACCGCACGGCCAGTTTGCCGAACGAATGCGGTTGATATGGGGTTAAACAGTAATTCCAATCACTGAAAATATAAAGGACGTAACTGCAAGATACGGTAAGTGACCTAATTTTTCAAAGGATTTGGTGTAGAAAGGTAGCAGTTAGTCAAGACGATGAATTCCACTAAATTTGATTCATATACGTATCACACGGTTCTTACTTAGCCTAGGCATAGCCTAAGTATCAGTAGGTCACGATACATAGACATAGACCTAATGTTAGGCCTATGCCTATTAGTACATCTACATCAGTACTCTGCAATAGACTGGAGTCCATCTCGCAAAGTACTAGTACTAGTATAAATAGTGTCGAAGTACTATTAAAGAGTAGGTGGATGGCGGTCAACATATTGGTGCGATGAAGCCTGCTTAAAACGAGTAGTTGGTGTAATTAAATTGAACACAAAACGAAATAAGGAATAACCACGGGTACCTGACTGTGCATATATCGTAGTTCGTAATTTGATGAGCAATGGATAGCATTTATGTGTCTGTAGAAACATAATCCTACCCTTCCCCCTTCTCGCATATTTAACGTCTTTATATGAATGAGTTTGTATTGTAGAATCTGTGATATACGTATACTATAGCGCAATGTTTAATGCGACATACAGCCCAAAACGTTTCCATATACTTATAGTTATAGTGTATATGGCAAGGGTTTTGAAAAGAGTTTCAACTCCGTGCTATAAATAAAATCAAGGGAACTGCTGTTTTGCTCCTTGCTATATCACTTTCCTGTCCGGTCAACGAGTTGGGCTGTGACTCAGTAAGCAGATAGCAGGTGGCCAATTATCATAAAGGAGATAATAAAACGGCATGTGTATACATATCAAAGAAATATCTAAAATCAGACGACAAACGTTCTGTGAATCAACCAATTACAGGAGGGTTACGGACTTTACCCATGTAACGGACATTCTTTAGTAGCTTTGAAATGGAAGTTTAATATCAATAGTAGTATTCCTCTGCTCTGTTTGATCCGGTGTTTCTGTATACAAATTGAATGTAAGAATAACAATGTAAAGTTGTACACCATGTCACTCAAAGTCCATGTTGTCTTGTCAATGGAACCAACTAAACAATGATTGAGTATGAAATTGGTATAGAAGGTGTACGTATAAACAGCAGTGGTGCCCATGGAAGTTTGGGCGGGGTAATTTATACCCCCCCTCTCCCCCACCCGCCAAACACACACATAAATATCAGTGCCCATGTCTCCGCCGAGTTAAATGCCACAAAACACACAAACATTTGACTTTTATCACATTTTTTCGATGAACACCTAACATATTAGTAAGAAAATAACTTGGTCAGATATCAGATACTGCTTTCACTCTTGTACCTGTGGCCAAACACCAGACCAGCGTCAGTGCCACACGGGCTTCTCTTCAAAGTTCACCCAGTGCGGGCAGAGGCGTCAGGTAATTAATTTATGTAATTTAGACCATAAAGTTGTACTCATCCCGAAAGTAACAATACCCATATTTCTCGGGGCCCTTCATATCTTGTCCATATCTAATTTACCCCGATCCCGAGCAGTCTCCTCCTCCACACCCCGCCCCTCCCCCCATTTCCCGATAGGCCTGATTCCGGATGAGGAATTATTTGTCCTTAATGCTTGCTTACGCAAATCAATTTCGTGCAATGCTAACACAGCTTATAGTACGTGAATGATGTATATATTGACATAACAACAGAAGATATTATCACCAGTCATAGTTAATAATTATTCGTATTGAAGAATTTGTCCATCAACAAAGTCGCTCGTTATTTATAAATATCAGAAACTGCAACAGCTGTTTTTGGATTCGTCACGCAATAATTTATTTCCGTCGGAGAAAGGAATACCTGCGATTGTTATCGTTTGTGTATGTATGTATGTATGTATGTATGCGTGTATGTATGGGTGTGCATGTGTCAGTGTGGATATGCGTTTGTAATTAGTGCCCATGGCTTTTAGATACGATAAATCACGAAGGATATCTTGGGTGAAGTTCAAACATACTAAGTAGATGCCACGTAGGGTGCTTTGGTTATTGGGGAGGTCAAAGGTCATTTGAAGTAAGCAATTGTCAAAATCTGAAAACCATGTAAACAGGCTAACTTAGTTTAGTTAAGCTCCATAATTTATACCTGATGCCATGACTCTGTCTTGCTATTGTTTTGTACATGTCATTTGTCATTTTGGGGGTCATATAGTGGTCAAAACCTTGTAAACACGTGAACTCAATAAGTGCAGCTTTGGTACATAAATGTTAGGCTAGGGAAGGTCAGGCCCACTTACTTTTAAACGTACATAACTGTACAGTATACAGTAAAGTAGGTCTGAAGTTATCTTCACACATTTCTATGGAAGATATAATCTATTAAATATTGCACATCGTTACTTGTGATTGCAAGTGGTCTCAAAGTTTGTCGCTGTCTTCATATTTTCTTTCTGCAGTACAGATACGTATAGGTCTAGTAGCATAGACAAACATCATGATTGGGTATACGGCAGGTGGTTTAGGTCAGACTATATGATATTACAAAACAGCTGGAGAAATATTCTAACCTTTAATCGGTTGTAAAGAGGACGTTTGGGGATCTGCAGAGACGAGTGGGGGGAAGGGGGGCTAAAGCAAAAAATGAAACGTGGTTCGTTTTCACCCAGCTTAACCCATCAGTACACCCGATTTTATTACAGGGACCGGACTCGGGTTTGAGATAGGGGCGGTGGTCAGACCAATGTTCAGTGGTGGTGACGATGAAATCGCCGACTGTGGCGGCAGCATGCACGTGTAATAATCATTCCGGTGAAAATAATTTGGGACACATGACTCTCCCCACCATCCCCGGTGTCGGGTGACCCTATATTCCAATCATGTAAGTGGAATTGCCACACGAAATTAGGTCACAGAGTTGTGGTGTTGTTTATTTCTTTAAAAGTTTCATATACGGGACGAGAAGATAAGCTATGTATAAAGAAGTGGTTCTCAACTTTCGACATTTAATTGGATATGCTTTTGATATAGTTTTATCGGCGTATATGCCTTTATACAGCCTTAACGGGATATATCGTGATGCAGCTAATGGGATCACACTGATACCTGTCAGCCCTATAGCAAATTATTAATTAGTACAGTGTTTCCGGTATAGTCCTCGGGCTATGAAGACGAAGAATTTAAAAATTACTTATCCAATTAACGTTACCAAAAAAAAAAAGCCCCGGCAGCGCCAAACATTAATCATGCTTTGATATCGCTCGGAGAGTATGCTTGTTTCGCATACATGTGTTATTGAGATGAGTTTATACACTTGTAATAGTGAATAGTCACTGTATTCCTATACTTGACTAGCTTTGCTAGTCAAGAGCTCTGTTTCGCGATTAGTTCACGATGACGTCATCGAGGCTTTGGCGTGGTGCGTGAAGAGAAACAGTTAAAGGAGACAAGAACACAACTAGAACTGTATTTGCCTGCAAATACGCAGTATTGTAGTGCACGTGGAGTGCTTGCAGTATTAGTATTGCCTTTTTTGTTTAGTTTTTAGGGGTGGGGGGGGGGTATAGGTCTTCTTGGTAAGGGGCTTTATTATCATGCCCATATACTTTATACATTATATCTTTATTTTTGGTGGGCTTCTTGTACAAGCTAGGGCTTCCAAGCCCTTCCACCATTTTCTCTCCGTAATTTCCATTATTTTTCTTTTATATGATTTATTACTTATTATTTTCTTTGCATGGTATTGTCTTCACCGTCTTATTATTATATGAACATTGTGAGGAAATGGAAAAATAAATGAAATAAATGAAATAAAAATTAGAAAGAACTTTTCGGTTGTTCATGGTGTTAAGTTTTGGGCGGACAACACACCAGGGAGTATAGTATACTCATGTGGGTACCTACAAAGTGAGGGCGCTTGTGAGCGCCGGGACATGGCTCAAAATAAGTTGGCTACGCAGCTAGCCTCTGAAACTGAAACCTCTGAGACTGCATAAAACTTAAGTTTCAACGTCCAGTCAGGTATAGGTATCATTCACTTGGCCAGTAATGACAATATCGTAGCGCGCACGCGCACTACAATAGTTATAATGTTTTACCTCGTAAATATGATAGAGGACATTGCGTTGCAAAACTCTCCCAAACATCTAACAAATATTTTGCTCTATTTTTGCTCTATTTTAAAGGTTGTATCTGAGGGCTATAAGTCATTTGGAAATCTGTGATTTCATAATGCAGCTATATGATCTGAAAACTGTTTACTTGCCCTTTGTTTTTCTATTCTTTATCATGAAGGTAGAATGTAAACACTCACACCATGATTTAGGTCATGTTAATAGCTTCACTCTATTATTTGCCCAACCATCCCATCTCCATGACAGTAAATAAACATTGTAATAAATAATGAAAAACATAACAAAGTGAACCACAAGTGGCTAAATCATGTCATATTTAGAATGATCAAGTTTTAATACCCAAGTTGTGTGTAAAGGTACATAAAATCTTTGATATCTCCCAAACGGAATGAGATGTTTCTTAGCTATTTGTGGAAGTTGTTCATGATATAGTTATCTCTATCACATGATCAAATTAACCAATGAGGGTCTGTGTCTCCTTAAACATCTACTACTGATATTTCCGTGACTGATTAAGGCAGGGCCAGGAATGTCTCTACATGTACTTTAAGACAGTTCTCTATTAAACAGATTGGAACTCAATCAAGCAACTTCAAGAAACGACTGCACAAATTTTATCGCAATCAGAATGGTATGCGTTAATTATTTGAAAACTAAATTTTAAAGATGCATATCTCCACGATTCCTAATACTATTTTGTTTTAACCGAAAGATGTTTTCCTACAATTTGTTAAACAATGAACTTTAGCCAATGGAATTTCCCTTTAACTAAACCTCCTATTTACCCCCCCCCCCAACCTCCCTCGGCACCGTAACGTATTGTGGCGGTATTCCTCAGCTTAACAATATTTTAACGAAACGTTTTATTAATGTTACACTAAAAACAAACATAGAAACATAGCACGGGGTCAAGATAATATTTAGACAACATTTCAAGATATCACAGTGAGATACAATATTTCATTATGATGCGTTCTGCGCAGCCCACCTTTGTTCAGTCTCCTCTACATAGTTTTCAGTGGGATGGATTCGAAATGTAGCGTAAGCCATGCAGGTGAATTATCGCGCGTTCCGTTAAGTATACACTCGTCAATATATATGCAACTTTGTCTTATGTTATACTTACTGAGTGGTATCGGAATGTTGTTCACATGACTGTTATATCACATACCAACGACAATAGGTTCACGGTATTATTTTACATTTTCATAAACAAAGTTATCTTTCGTACATAGATAATTGTCTGTCTAGCAGATCAACGGCGAAACAGCCCATAAGTTTGGAGAGCCAAAAGGCTCACCAGATATAATGATGTTCTGAAGGACAAGTCCATGTTCTAAAACGATATTTCCATGTTGATGTGGATTTTACTTAACTGATATGCGGCTGATGTAAACATGTACATGATATATGGAACGCCAAGTGGCTCACATATGATGGTGTTCTGAAGGATATTTCCATGTTCTAAAACGATATGTCCATGTTGATGTGGATTTTATTCAAAAAATTATATGTGGCTTATGTAAAAATTATATGTGGCTTATGCAAACATGTACATGCCATGGAACGCCAAAAGGCTCACCACATATGATCTCCTAACGATATGTCCATATTCACGTGAATGTGATTGAACTGTATATACCGAATCATAACCACGAAAGACAACGCGTGTGTGAATATATTCTTTTCCCTTTTCCCTCCCAAGTTTCTTTTGAAAGAAAAAATGGAACCTCATGCACGGAAGTCAAGCGTATCCTCCATTGCTCTATATATACGTGTACAGAAATTATAACACGGGTATAAATCCCACACAGAACTAACATACAGCACAATGTACTATGTACTAAAAATATACAAATTGTCATTTGATATTATTATTTGTTGTTAAGCAAAGGTACCTGAGCAACCGAGGGTACTTGTTTATACTTTTTTTCTTCTTTCATATAGAGTAATGAAGAGTATAAGAAATTGTAACACGACTCTGTTCTAAGTGAAGGACTGTATGGCGGTCCTGTTACATCGAGGCAACAACAAACACATCCTTAAAAGGTCATCAGCATTATCCCAAAATTTTTCCAAACATGCATTGCAATTGTTAAAATAAAATATTTAGAAAGCATTTCCCTGTCTTAAGGTTTGAAACTCTAAGTTATTCATATAGATATAAAAGTACAAAATTATACAAACCGTGCAGAGAGAGAAAGAAATAAAGGTTATAGTATTGGTCATCAAAAGTTTTTCAGCACGTTAAAAACTGGCAAGAGTTTTCAAAAGTACCTTTTTTTGTTTATTTTTAGAGGCTCTGATTCTGTAAATTGTTTTCAGCCATTTTAGGATTATGTTTTCGAAGAAAAAAAAAGGGAAATAAATAATTGTGGCAGGAAAATCCTTGGTAAAAATACGTAAGCATGTAGTGGACTTTCTGGCTTATTTTGGTGTTTTGAGAATTGCGAGCAATCTTGACTACCTGTAAAAGAAGCAGGCATGAGCTTTTCCGCGAATTCGCGGAATATCCGTGATTTCTTTTCTGCCTCGGGGACAAAAACTATTATCCTAATACACTATATCATACGCAAACTGGAGCCTATACCGCAATTTTGGGAAAGTTCCGTGATTTTTTTTTTTACCCCAGGCTCATCTCTGAAGAAGCGTTGTTTAAGTGCGAGCACGTGACCATTATTAGACTGCCTACAATGGGTGTCTAGCATAATTTGGTGGCATGATACCACTGACCTTTTCATGTAATAGAAACTGGTAAAAATTAAGTCGCTGATCTTTATTTACAGATTGACGTCATATGCTGGCTAAGCGTCGAGTACGTGGTACAACGGCAATGAAGAGTGATAAATAAGAATGGATAATTTCACGGGTAGGTTTTACAAACAGACTAACAGAAGTGACTGAAACCTAAGTGTTTCATAGGCTGCAGTTGTATATTTATTACCCTATACGTGAGTGCTGACTGCATTAAAGCTGCAACTTGGGTTGAAATTTTGGAATATGTGATGGTGGATACACCATATATTAGACCTGTTGGAAAGGAAATGGCACATGAAAAATACAAAAAAAACATTACATTACATGTAACGTTAGGCTGTAAAACATCACAGAGTAACAAGGAAATAGGGAGGTATAAACAGGGACGTCGGGAGCCAATTCGTTACTCGCAGTCAAATTATGGCACAAGGCTCCCCATCCCCCAACCCCCTCCCCCCACCACCGTCCACTCCTCTTTGGAATCCCTCATTTTGCTTAAGTATATCATGAAAAAGAAAAGTACATTATGAGTTATCCTATGTTTTGCTCGGACCACCTTATTGATCCCAGCCCACTCCTCTCCTATCCCGCATATAAGTAAATGGTTCCATATCTTTACCAAAGGGAAGAATACCTCGCTATCTATCTCTGAACTGCGAAAACGACAAATGCCAAACTTGTATTGGGTCATGGCTCTCGTATTGGATAAGTATGACACTTTATTTACACGCTATATTTACAATTTTATTGTCAGTGGAAATTTAATTTATGACTCATCGCCGTATATTTTATATCATTAAAGATTTATAACCTCCAATAACTTTTATATTTATTTCATTTCTTTTTAGATTTTATACAATTATAATATACTGTCTACATATTGGACCTGTAGGCAATAATTTTTTTTTTGATGAAGTGCGGTTTGGGGCATACCACTTATCCATGGCAACGACCGGCTCTTTATCTTGTGTGACGTCACAGTCGATAACCCTTTAAGGCGATATGGGTGCCGAACTGCTGATGTTCCCATATCGTTTGCATATTAAGGTCAACGTTTTCTAAATTAAAATATTACCAAGATGGTTTTTTTTTTCGTGCTCGACTCTTTAAAGCCATCGGCAGAAATGATTTTGAAATCATATTTTACTAAAGAAAACGAAAAAAAAGGTGAAACATAGGAAGATTTGTTAAACAATTAGTCAAAGGAGAGGCGGCGGTTTTGGAGGTTATCAGATAGGCTATAGTGATATAGGTCAGCTAATATCTATAGAACAAAATAGTTATGCGTGTGGTTTATTTTGTGATGGTATAATGTGATATACTCTGTTTGAATATCAATTGATTTATAAACTGGTATAGTATACTCAGTATGATGGATGCATGGTTTGTCTAATACAGAATAAGGCTCTCTAGGAATATGCTTATTTCCTTTCGTTCTGTTTTGCTTTTTTTGTTTGTTTGTATTTATGTTATTATATTTATGCCAAATGTTTTTCTACTAGGCTTGTGCAACGTACAAAAGCTCCATTGAGCAACTTGTTGTCATTCCACAATCTATATTTCATCTTACACTACATATACACTATATTTTCAATCAAACGAGATTGAAATAATGTATGATGACTTGAAAGGCTTGAATTGCTATATTGCTTTGTAGAGTCGAACAAGCTATGCTATATAGGCCTAACTAGTGGGATATATCGATCGTCTATCAGTTTGAACGCTATTAAAGGTTTTAGTGATATGATATATCGGTAAGTATATCGATAATTAATATTATTACTAGTGCGATATATAGAATACGATATAATGGAATAAGTCTCTATAATATCGGTTAGTATAATCGAATTCGGTTATAAACTTTGATCGAAATATATTACCAAGGTTAGTGTGATATATCGGTTAGTATATAATCAATCTAAACTACCACGGCTTTAGTTTAATCGAAATCGGTTCTATAGTATAGTTGAAAACTGTTACCACGGGTAGTGTGATAAATGATCGGTTGGTATAAACGATAAAATGTCTCTCGTGATATATCGACTTATTAATCGACACGTATATGTGCACGCATTGTGATAAATCGGCTAGTGGTGACACAGTATATATAAGGTATACTCCTACTGTGAAATACCTGGTAGCACGTTACAATCGGGAAAGCTAGTGTGCTAAATCGGTTAGTGCTACAAAATATAACGGTTTAATCAGGGAGCTGCTACCTTAGAGTAGCAGCTCCCTGGTTTAATGCATGATATACCGGTTACAGCGTAATCGAGCATTACGCTCTATAGGTCCTACTATGGTGTGATATATCATTTCGTATGATGGAAAAAAAGCTATCGTGCTATATATTGGGTACACTTCCCAGTGTGCGGGGTCGGGTCGGCAGGGGGGGGGGGGAGTGGAATATCAGAACCTCCGGAAAAATTCAAGCATCTTTCACTTGGGGCCAATACTGAAAACATAGCATTATTTGCTCAGTTGACCAACGACTGAACGCTTAATTTAATTAGAACATCGCTCACTTTTACAACCCTATAACTATATATGCGAGCACGTTGGAATAATATTACAATCTGTAATGATGTGAATTATTGCCTACATAGGCGTAGGAGCCTAATTTGATTTGGGGGGGCTGTAACGACTTGCCCGAAAAACATAACCCAAATTTTTCGCGCGCTCCGCGCGCTCTCAACATGTTAATGTGCATATCATATAGGCATTCATCGGTTATTACATCACATGCAAATAACCGATAACTGCCTATATGATATGCACGTTAAGATGTTGAACGCGCGCAGCGCGCGAAAAATTTTGGTTATGTTTTCCGTGTTATTACCCTTCCATATTGGTTATAACTATTGGGGAAGTCGTTACAATAATAACGATAATAATAATATCAGCTTAACCATTGAAAAACACATTGCAAATTATTCTTCTTTCAGTAGGTGCCCGAAAAATTCTCAGCATATTGCCCGAATTTTCACCCAAAAATTTTGGTTGGGGGGGCTGCAGCCCCCCCAGCCCCCCCGCCTCCTACGCCTATGATTGCCTATATATATATACTCACTGTTTCCTCGTTTGATTCACATCCCGTGACTTCTTCAGAACATAATTTATACGTTGTCATCTTGCCCCAGTAGGATAAATGAATTATTTTCTTTACTGGGTTTTTTCCCCGCACAAAAAACAATAACCCCAGTCAGAGGTGGAAATCTTCAAACGTAGCAGTTCCTTTGTTCGAGAAAAACTTCCAACATCTTCTACAGCAAATAATTACAGATTTGATATACCGACGTAAAAAACGCGGACCGAAGCAGAGAAGAACACATAAACAGCGGGAACTTCCTTCAGTCGTCTTTCGTCATATGTTTTGGTGCGGGAAAAAGGCTCGTCTCTGCTAAACAGGCCTAGTTGAGTATGTTGAAATATGACTCTGTATACACATAGAAGTGACTGGTAGGTGATTCCTGTGAACAAATACCAAATAGAAGAACAACATTATAGATCGAATCAGAATACACGTAAACTGTTGCTTTATGCATGTATGTATGTATGTATGTATGTATGTATGTATGTATATGTATGTATATATATGTATGTAGGCTATATAACTTTTGATCACGTGAACATCAAGTGTTCTAGTTAATAAATGCAAATATTTAGCTTATGTAGCATATATATTGCCTATATATGTATAGCCTATATATATATCCTATACATATAGCCTATATATATAGCCTATATATACATATAGCCTATGTATAGCATAGATATATAGCCTACATATACATATAGCCTATATAGCCTATATGTGTGTAAGTGTGTGTGTGTTCGCGCGCCCGCGTGTTTTCTTGTATCTGCATTTGCTACGTTGATCACTTACCATGCGAAGTACGGTAACCCCTGATATTGTCATTATTTCATTGCATTAAAATCATGGCTTGGAGAAATTTAGACACAGATTTTGCTCCCCCCCCCCCTAAAAAAAAATGCATACCGGTAAAGATTTACTTGAATGTTCCACAGTATGCGAATACTGCTAACGGTACAGTTTTTCTTCTTTCCTTGTACTAAATATGGTAAGTCTGACTCAATTTTTATTTTTGCCGCAAGATGTTTAGAGAATATATAAGCAAAATAAAGTCTAAAATAAAAAAGTCACAATTTTTCTGATGACTTAGCCCATTTTTTCCACCTCCGTTTGATGATTTTCATCTTGAACGAAAGATGCTCTTTATCCAATGTAAATTTTTAATCCAAGTCAAATTCTTTCAAATCTGCTCTCATTTCTTTACCGATGCGGAAAAAAAAGTTTCATACAAAAAAGCATCTTGTTACGCAAATTAACAGCGCGCCTGATCAATGGATTCTTAAAAACGCAAGACAGAATCATTGTCAGGCGCATGCGTACTGAGAATAGTAAATACGGTTCCATGGCTCCTGGCATGCTTGATTAAAGAACATCCCAGCCGATCACGAATTGCAAAGAATAAAACTGGAACTCATTTCCGCTCAGCGACCGTAACCTTAAAAAAATCCTAGTTTTGATGGTTTCATATGGACTTAACTTAGTATTTATTTATAAGAAAGAGTAACTCCTTTTTTAAAGTCTGGTTGATATTTCATGATATATGATTATGTACGAACTTTGGTCGCGTTAAATAATTCTTGCAACAAAGTACAAAAGTTGGTTGCATTCCGTTGTTTTAATAGTTAAAACTGAATTTATCATGTTTATTTTACTGCGCACCAGGCAACACCAAACATCATCGTACAATGCACAGTTCTGCTTGCGATACAAATGACAAGATACGATACGAGTCTTTGTTCTCACCCACCTTCTCCGCCGACCACCACCTTAACCTCCTTCCTATCCATTGGTGCATTGGATTGTTACTGAGTATGATTTAGCGAAAGACTCATCCCCCCCCCCCCCCCCCCTCTCGACATTGGACATCGTCGTGTAATTTCATTATCGAAAAGAACCGAAAGAACATTTTTATCAAAATCAACTCAAATATCTGTTGTAGCAAACTGTTACATCGTCGGTGGTTAAATTTACATACAGTGTTCGTGCTGCTTTCCATATACACTCGATCAATTTAAAACGCTTTGTTTACTGTTTTCTTCGTAATTGATATACACGGTAAAAGATAATTCTCCTCATAATGTTTCAGGGAACAAATGACACTACAGGTGAACACAGAAAACAATTTAGCCATATTCAGAGGACTGTCAGAAGGCTTCAGAAGCCCAAACATCGACCGTAGGGAAAATTACGATCTTATGTTTGATATATCGCTACTAAATTTACAACAACAAAAAATCGCGGATCTGGTTAGAAAACCAATGTGTGAAACAAAAACAATAATAATAATGTGGAAAGGGTCTAATTTAGTTCCAATGTCCCCCTTTCTCTCCCCCCAGAATGTGCATAATTATCCAAGTATCAGTGAATAGCCTGGATCGAGCACTGCCTATCCACGTCCACCCTGACCCTCCCCTCCCACCTGCACCCCTACCCAACATGGCACTTCGCCAGGTCCTCCTCTCCACTTCTACAAGTCCTTTCCGACCAGCCTTATAAACTATATATATACATATTCACTTTCATAAATGAGCTGCAACTTCTTCAAGTCAGAAGTGACAAAGTATAAACACATATAGACACTGCAGACCTAAAGATTTACATTGCTATATAAACCATAAACTAGGCTCTGACGTCATTGTCCATAGCAACGAAGCTCTTTCGGAAGACGTTAGTGAGACAAAAGACTTGAGATACAAAACCCTTTTGAATGCAACACCTTTACCTATTATCATAAAGATGTGAGGTGAACTCCTCCGAAAAAAAACTAACACAATGGATTTTATTCCGTTTTGGGAGATAAAATACATGCATAAAGTCATGACGGGGTTAAGGGAGGGAGGGAGGGAGGGTGGGCGGGGAGGGGGAGGGAGTAACGTCAAATGTGTGACGTCATGTAGTGCCTCAATCATATGAAATGCAATGAATTTGCATTTACTTCCTTGTTTTTTTTAGCATATAGTTTCACGCTGAACTTAGTGACTGGCTTTATATTATTATTTAAACAATGCAAGTGCAATTGGTATGTGGTATAATACTATATCAACAATATACAAAATGTTAATGAGAAAAGTGACATGTACCTTCTCTATCATAAGAAAAGGCAAACAAAAAGATTTTAGACGCAGTTTTGGTAAAAAGATAGCGTTTTATGGGCTGTGTATATAAACTTGTTTATAACTTCGCAGTCATTCACATCCGTGATTTGTTTGTATAATTGTAACATGCTCAGCTGTGTATATATGTTGTACTGTAATGGCAGTACAACAAAACACGAAGAAGATTTAATCTGTATCCGTTACGTAAACAGAGTACATATATATATATTTTTTTTTATCGAATTGAGGGTTAAGGGATAGAGGGGTGGGGGATGGGTGGGGGGGGGGGGGTCAGGGAGCGTTGAGATCCAGGTCGCGCCCCAGAGAAGGCTATATCACCGTGCCCACTTTGAAGTCTACAGCTTCCCCTGTTTATGATAAAACTGGGCATACATTAAATACAATATTATTTATCCCGTTTTCCCGACCTCCTATAAGTGACGTTGACTCCGAGAGTCTTTTCCCTTGAACTCTTTCCCTCGCCTTGTACGAGGGGCTAGAAAAGGAAGCCTAGTAGGGACGGGGTGTGGGGAGGGGAAGACGACGACCTGGAGCAGGATGGAAATGAGGAATACTGTATTATTTAATATGCTTTGTGAATATTCACTACGTCAAGTTTCCCAACCCACCCCGTGGCCATACCCGAAAGGCCTACAGCACCTTGCTCTATATAAATGTTTGTCACATAAGTATGGTTTAATGGAAAGTATTTTCAAAACGTTTTTCTCTTCTAAGAACTCATATCTCACGTTACGATACCCTCATGCACCCCATCCCCACTCATCCATCCATGTATCAACTATACCAAGTTAAATGTAAGCAACAAAGTACGCCACCGTATATAAACAAACCAATCTATGCATGAGAGTTGTTGCATCATTATTATAACAGACTGAATTCCATAATTATAAGCCGACCCCCCCCCCATGCAGCGGAAGTTTGACGTCATAATGACGACATGACAGACCATACCAGATGTAACGTGTTTAAATTAAACATATTTTACCGCAACCGTGCACGTGGTAAATTCAGGGAGCTGCCTGGTTAGATTCTTGTCTGTTCCCAAAATAACCTAAAATAACGATACTTTTGCCACGATTACAAGACCGAAATCGATTTTGACAGGTACAGCTGATTCATGGCTGCGGTACAGACTGTGGTTAACAATCGGTGTGGGAAATTTCCACCTGGGTGCAAATCTTTTTACTACACTAAGAGAATGCTCTAAACAATATGGTTTTTGAATTCGGAAATGATTTTTTGTCGTATATATTCATAGCATAAATGATATATTGAAGCACTTATATATCTCACATGTATGTACTTGTTTTTGTCAGGCATATAGTGCATTAAGAGCGCACATAAACTTGAACCGCTGGACGTTTGAGTCGCGACGCTGAAAACGTGCGTGATGAACACCGGTGCGTCACCGTATAAGAGAAGTTTGGAGAAACGCTGTATATCTTTTAGAACAAGAATTAGCAAGTCTTGGCAAACAAGCATTGCATTAAAGGTTACCAATTAGGTTAATGAGGTTACCCCCAAATTTCAGTCTGCTAAGATCCTGAAAATGTTCCTGGAAATTATGGAAATAAATTATATTCCAAGTTATTTCCCAGAATGTAGAGAGGCGTGTTTCTCTTTAGACAAGGAGGAAGAATGGTTTTGCGTGTATCACAGTATATAATGTGTGTTGAAGTTTGAACTGCATAATAAGACCATTTTGTGACTTTCAAGCGTATTTAGAATGTATATTCAGTACTATTGACGTTTCATGTTTAAGTTTACCAAACCTTTATTTTTGAAATGTCAATTAACGCGTTCGTGTCATTAGGTGGGCGTAATAACGAGTATCGAAATGTTTTATGGCTGAAAAGTTAACGGTACTAAACTAAGTCTGTTATGCTAAACGGTATTCGGAGTCGGGAAATCTATCACCATGGAAACTCGTGGATTTTAGTAGGCCAAATATACAAGAGGGTTCAATCTGAGCAACTGAGCGTTACTATGCGTAACGATAAAATGTCTTACGCGTAAACTGTCTTGTATGAAGAGAAGTCAATCAGTCGTATCAATTTTAGGCGTTGTGCGATCAAGTATTACTTTGTTTACTCGTATAGGAAAATGCCTACAATTTTTAGAAGAAGACACTCTTAATTGCCCATTGGTAATTAATAATTGGTTTTCATGTAATAATTTGACACTTCGAGTAAAGCTTATTAAATTCAATCTACTGAACCGATAGTAAGAAGAATCACGGTAAAATGCGCACGTGTGATATCAGGACTTCACGTGATTTTATATCCATACCTGGATATAACCCTTTGTTGTGACGTCAGAGAAGTCCTTGCGCACAATTTGCAATCGCACGTAAATACTAAACTTTTAGTTTATTCTTTGTGATTTATAAAAAGAAATGAACGACACGTATATCATGATAGATTTCACCAAAGCCGAAAAAAAGCCAAAACAAAAACAGAAAAACATCAGTTGAGTATAGACTTGTGTCTGCTTTAAGTCGATGTAAAGGCTTCCCTAAGCTGTAAGTACCACATGCAATTAGTAAATGATGCTATTTGCAGATAAAGTAAGCCACATTAAACGTCTGAAATTTCACCCGGCTAAAAACACTACCCCGAGAAAGATTATCCAGGTGTGGTCGCAAAACAAGTCGTTATACATTATTCAGCTTTTGGTTTTTGCTTCCTTAAAGCAACTGCGTGATTTCGTTTCATATGTATATGTGTATGTGTATATATATTGCCATGATAATAACTAACTGTGCCATTGGCAGATGCATTCGTAAAATTTCACCCCAAGTTTAAAGAATTGTAGCTCCACTAAACCTTTTCAAAATCCTCTCAAGATGTGAGTCTGAGTTGCAAACAATTTTCTTTAACAATGAATAACAGCCACCGGAGATATCCCTCTAAGCCATGCATCTATATTTAACTTTGCCAAAGCAGAGTTGACCAGCGGTAGGTTACCTTATAAATTTTTTGGTAAACAATATTCCCTTAACTTACAGGTATATAGCAAACATTAATGCCAGTTCCCAATCGAGCCTCACAAACCTTTCCTCTGAATTTATACCATAAGGTATCTCCCTACTTTGATCAACCAATTTGATCACGAGAGGAAACAAAATGGATACTAACGATCGCCAGAAGGCTTTTAATCTTTTAGAGAAACATTTTCCCTTCTGTAAGCCTTAAGATAGTAGCATAGAAATTCGTAGAATGCTCCTGCGGTAAAACGACTTTACTTATGTTTTTATGTTCTTTTACTTACTCTGGGCAAAAAAAAAAGAAGAAAACGATAATTGAAATGATGTCATGTTGATGTTAGATTACAAATAGTACATCAGAACCGTCTGAAGAATGAGGAGCAAATTGAAGTCACGGATATTATTTTTGGGGTTTAAGGAATTTGCTTGACTTTCTTTCTTTCTTGTTCGTATGTAGAATTGTAGGCCATCGAGGCCTGAATGTCATACCTATACAACTATTTGTAAATGAAAAAAATCCATATAATATGTATACGAAGAGGCACTACTTGCAAGAATCTACTATAATGAAAGTTTGCAATTAATTGGCAGAAAATATGCTATTCCTCCTTAATCGCCACCACATGTCCCTTCTTCCTTCACTCATATTCGCGTGGGTATACAGTCGTATGTATACATTTGCTAAACAGTGATTCACGAAAACATTTTCATGAAAGGAAATTGCAAGGGTGGGTAGGGGGGGGGGGCAGGGCTGGTCTGAGTCGATGTAAGATGCATATGTACATCTGCAAAAGCAAGTTACCGCAAAAGTTTTGCGACAGTTACGTTTTTAACCCAAGAAGAGG
>KN886197.1:34372-47342 GCA_000934455.1 Apostichopus parvimensis
GGGGATGACAGGGAAAGACAAGTTATGTAAGGACGGTGCATGGAAATATCGAAGGCATGTAGGCTTTGATAATGTGTGTGGCATTCGAGGGCGCTGTTTATGAACTTATAAATTCTACCTGTTCATAATTGTACGTGACAATGAGTGCTAATCAATAGATTTTAGTTTTCATATAGTAGTATTCTGGGAGGGGAATTCGAGTAGCCGAAATGGGTAGCCCTATCAGCGCCCTTCATTCTCCATTACCCCCTATAGTGAACGTAAATATTGCCCCCCCCCCAAATAAAAAACTGCTAGGCTTCACTGTATAGGGTAGCGGGAATGTGAGCGGGTGTGAATGAAGAAGGGGGAGGATGTATTTTAGACTAAATTACTTTTAGTGGGTGGGGGTGGGCTACCGTTCCCCTTCTGCTTTTGAAACTTGTACTCCTTTTCCTTCATGGGCGTAAATCTCACCTATTTCTGGCCAAACTGCATAAACATTGTCCGGACCGAATGTGTTCGCCAACAAACCAACCATATTTTTCAATCTTATGACCAAAAATTGACACTTGAGGTAAACTCTCATAAAAAAAAAAGCAAAGAAACTGTGTTTTATTGTTCATGCATCATTGTTACCCCATTTTGACTTGTTTTTATATTTTCTTTGCAAGTTAAAAAATAATTATATTTTCCTTTTCCAGAAACAAAACAAAGCTTTTTCTGAAGAAGAAAAGAAACAAAAATCAACTGCAAAATGAAGAAACTACATGAAGACAGGATTGAGTTGACTTAATACAAGTAAGTGCTTGAAGAGTAAACGGTCACATCAGAGGCAAGTACTGCTCTGTCAGCTGAAAATGACAAAAATATACTGTGCTTTACCACATGTTAATACAAAGAAAAATTAGACTTCTAAGACTTCATACTTAAGTATTAAAAAGGTATACTATTTTATATTATTGTTTGTATGACGACAAATATGTGGAACCTACATCCCTAATAAGGAGTTCACATAATTTTGATTCCTTATGCCATCAGATCTACAAAGTAAGACCCCTACCCCACCCCCTCCCTCCACAAAAACTTCTTTCACATAGAAGCCATGCCTCCCTTTATATTCCTCTCTTAACAAACCCTATTTTAGCTTTTTCATACAACCTTTCTTGTTTTCAATTCAAAAGTACACCAAATATAAAAGGGACTTATTTATCTGATTTTTGCTCGAATTTCATTTGCCCTCTCGGTGTGATGGAACATTCAAACTGTGATATCTCCAGAAGGACTAAGATTTTTATTTGCTGTTTTGGGGTTGAGGTGGGGTGGGGTGTGGGGGGGGGGAAGTTGTTCATCCCAAGAATCTCTATCTCATGGACCTATGAATATGGTTGGGTTTACATTTCCTATCAATGACAATAGTGATGTGGCAAGAGTCTAACAGACAGACAATTATGTGTAAAATAGAGGGCCTGATGTTTTGATCCTAGCAGGAACTTCTTCAAAGACAAACTGCTTGACTCTAAAATAAATCCTGCTAGGATGGTAAGGTTGGATTCTCTAAGATTATTATATGTTTACCTTCATGGGCGTGTTGCACTCAGACAAACACTTTGTCGACATTGTGTTTTCTCTCTTTGCGACACACCATAAGCCTACAAGTTCTGAACTCAGTTCCCCCCCCCTCCCCCTCGCCCTCCTTCTTACTACAGAGCATATCATGTAAGGTGTCATGGAATAACAATCGAGAAATCTGTCCATTCATGAGATCTGACATTTCCGTTTTCGAAAAGGAATATTTCATCGTCTCAAACTTTTCAAGTAACGATAGTATTTAAGATGTTCATATTTGGGTCTGCCAGTTGAGATAAACAGAGCACTAACTGCTGTTCAATGCATTCACAAAACAAAGCGTTACCCACATTGGTTTTCCTTTCTCTGCACCCAGTTGGGACAACTCATTCTATACTATACTGTCATGTCCTGCTTTCAGAACACTCGTACTGTCAGTATGAGCAGTATGAATATCATGTTTCTATCAAAGAAAGGTTAGGAACTGTTTGTGTCTGAAGCATGCTATAGGAGGACAATTTAGGTATTAGCAGTAGAAACTTGTCCCAACTGGCTGGTTTACCACCCAGTTGGGACAATATTTTCTATACTGTAGTGTTATGTCCCGCTTCACAGCACTCATATTGTCAGTGCGAGCAGTATGAATATCATGTTTCTATCAGATCAAAGTCAGGAACTGTTTATACTGTCAATACCAGTGCTTTGAGAGCATTATATTGAAGTACAGTTTATATAGGTATTAGCATTAGGAAATTGTCCCAACTGGCTGGTTTTACTGATGCCACATTACATGATATGTTGCAGTTAAACTATGAAGAGAAATTCCACCAATGAGATTACAGAATGAATATATCTTAAAGCCATCATTAACATTGGTAACTAACGGTTAATTTCGTCAAATTCTGATATGTGTTATTCTTGCCTTCCCTATCGTAAAAATTTTTCTTTCTTTTTCCAAAACCAAATCATAAAATGGAACAATTCTGTGTTCCAAATCGATGGAATAATTTTTTGTCTTTCTGGAAAATTATGAGTAAGGAAGTATAATATGTTTTTCAAGACTTACTCAATCCTCTCACTACAAAATAGCCAGTACAATCGAGAGGAAAATGAAACACAGCACAGGAAATTATTAATGCATGTAATCCTCAAATTAAATATTCATTTCTTGATTTATTGCAATTATAATCAGATAAAAGGATGAATGTAACTTGAAGAGGTCCCCGGCTACCCATAGGTTAACAGCAAATACCCTAGGGCCTTCACTTCATGACAATGCACCACCAACCCCCCATCTCTTCCTTGGCCCCCTCCCCCATCTCCTCCTTGGCCCCTTATACCATCAGGCAAAGGAGAATAGACCAAATGCAAAGAGTTGGTTTCCAATGTTGGGTTTCTTTCCAGTTTCAAAACTCATGAATATTCATTTTCTTCACAATGCCAACCAATGCATATAACATAAATAGTACCTAATTGCCCCCTCTATTATCACAGTTTTAGGTATACATCTAAGGATATATTCTATGGACAGTGCATTTCCATGGACAAAAGAACACCCTTCCCATGCATATATCCTTCACAGAGAAGAACACTCTCTAACGGACATTTCCTAGCGAGAATGTGGATAATTTGGTGAAATTGCAGACAGCTTAAGTAGTTGCAGTTAACTCTATTTTAGTATGGCAGTCAAATGGTTATAAATGCTTCACCACAAAGAATTGCATTGTGAAAAATCTCAAAACACTTTTCAATACTGCCAAAAGGATGAAAAAACTTGACAGCAAATGAGAGACTGTGATCTCAGTCATAATATAATATGAATATTCAATAGATCACATCAGACAGGAAAAAGCTTATATATAACCAAAAAGTGCCCAACAGATTACACATAAACTTTTAACTGGACATCTAAACACACACATGCAGACACGTTCACTAGGTATCTCACAGATCCACAGATTTTATTTCAGAGCAAGCCGCTGATTTCCGTTCCATCTCTCTCTCTCTCTCTCTCCAATCTGAATATTCATGACGTCTTCATGACAACAAACACGTAAACATTGCATGCCAAATTCCTATAACATCACACGTTACATGTCTGGGAGCCTCTGTTAGTGACCTTTCTTCCGTGAGGAGTCTCCAGTGTTTAGTCGTGGTCTTGGTAGGTCTCCAAACATCTCTGTCCCATCTTGCACGCTCATGGATAGCGCCCTCATACTCTCGACCATCCTATCCGGTTCGGGCATTGGTAGCTGCAAGCAAGAGACGACGCAACTTTTAGTCGGTTTCAGAAATAGACCTACTGAGCCATTCTGTGATTCTCAACTTCTAACGTAGATGTTGAACTTCTAGTCAGGTAAAGCCACGTATCATTGTAGATTATACCGAACCAAGGAATTAAATGAAATTTCTATGCCCTTTCAAAATCTGTTTTTTCAAGACAGTTTTAGTCCATCACACTTGCGGACAGAATTTCCTCTTGCATTTGTAAAAGTTCTAAACTGAAATTGACCGAAAGCTCTGAGACTGTGTAAAGAGGATGTGTAGATGCAGTTGAAAGAGGGTACAGATGGGGGTGAAAGGGTGTGAAGATAGGCCTGGAAAAGGCTGCAGACAGGGTAGACAGAACCTGTAGATGCAGCCGAAAGAGGGTGCAGATGGGGGTGAAAGAGGGTGCAGATGGGGGTGAAAGGGTGTAAAGATAGGCCTGGAAGAAGGTGCAGACAGGGGATTTAATGCAGTTTGTGGAATTTGATTGGTATCTTGGCCAGCGAAGGGGGAGGAGGGTGAAGGGTTTCCACCTACGGGAAAGCAAATAAGAACGAACTAAATCTCTCGTCTTACCCTGTCGTCTTCCTCATCGTGCAGATTATTTTCCATCGAGAATCGGTCCTTCGGCCAGACTGGCATAGAGATAGGAACGGAGGCAGCATACTGGGTACGATTTAGTGATAGAGGGCTCAGTCAATGAAAATATATAAACAGTCACTGAGCATGTCATATCGTAAACGTCAAAACCACACAAGAGTGACGAACCTGCCGGTAGTTACCGGCCGTATAAGGAACTTCAATTTGAACAGCCAATTTTGAAAAACCAGGGAATTATTACTTAACACACAGTTTTGCTGGAAACCTGCATTGAAACTGTACAACATCTCACAAACAATTAATGTAACAATGTCACGACGAATTGTTGCATCTGTCCAACTATAAAATTAAATTAGTCTACAATCTACAATGACAAGTGAACTGATAACCTTTTGACATGTTCCTGAGAGCATTAAGTACTGAAAATTTATGAAACCAACAATCTGCTGGTCTCTTGTGATATAAAAGAAAAGAAAATCCACTTGATGATTTGTTGATAATAATTCGTGCAGGAGATTCTTAACTTCATAGGGAGCCAATAAATCCTCTGCTCGAATAATGAGCGGACAGCTGTGAGAGAAATGGCTTCAAATATGTACCGTAACCAGATGTTTTCATGTGGGTTTTACATTAATGTACCACATTTATAGAGTGCCATAGCACAAACTGAACGATTTTTAACACAGCTGTATGCAATTGATTTTGGCAAACTTCCAACCAGACTGAATACTGAACTCCTCAGAATGATGTATGCAGTTCTTTCAAGTTTATTTCGGACTTTTGCTCAAATAGTCAAGTATCATGGGCTAACGAGGCAACGATGATGGAAGCTTATGAATCGTGACTGATTTTAATGATTTAAAAAAATTAACAATAATTACCATCAGTACTGCTTTCATCGTCTGATTCAAAGAACGGTTTATCACTGTCCTTCTCAAAGTCTTCGAGATCGAACAAGACTGGAAAAGACGAAAAGATAGAGGGTGTGTAAACGCCACACATGTTTGAAAAATGTGACAGCAGGTCTCGGTAACGGCTGTAATAAAGAGTGTCATGTAATTATGTCCTGATGAAATAAACCAGTAGAATATTGTCACCAAGGAAGAGAAATATGAAAAGATTAGGGGGTAATAAGGGAGATAACCAATAATGTACTCTCATATTCATAATAGTCAAAAGGAAAAAATAAAGACTTTAGAAATGGGACGCACTGACATAATTGTCTCCTGGGCCGAATCTTGCTCTCAAAGCCCCTCTTTAGAAATGTGGCTTTGCCCCGTCTCGTCTCAAAAGCTTGGAGCAAAATTGATTTATTTTGCGTAACTGTCCGACATTTTAGATTTCCGATCATATATCTTGTAACTTTAATTTCTGCAAGGTACTCAGGTTATCCTAAATAATTGTGAAAACTCTAGCAACCAGTCTTCCAACATTCAATGGACTTTGACTTACCGACTGGTTCGGCAGAAGAGGGTTTCACCGGCACCCTGTGATCCCTCCTGGATGACTCTTCTATTGTCTACGAGATGAACAATAATATTGCTAAGTGTAAATAAATGAGCACTTATTTCAAACAATTACACCTCCTATAACATAAAGGGATCTCTAAAACTGACTCAATAATTACTGGATATATGTTAAAATGGTCAAAATTCTTGACATTAGACCCTCTGCCCTGAGATAACTTTCTTGTCCAAATGTTTGTTTTTTTTTACAGTGGGTGAGTTAGGATATGCAGATGAGTATTTCCAGTACCATCAATGGATTAGATCATATTCATAGGATTAGATATATAATGGATTAGACATACTCAATGGATTAGATCATATTCATAGTTTTGAACGATTCAAGTGTGAATTAAAAACTCACCTCTTTAAGAAAGCATTTTATTTAGACATTTCTTGACTGTATGAACTTTTTGTACTGTACGTACTTAATATGTTTTTTATTTTTATTATTATTTTTTTGTACAGCGCCGCTGAATGCATTTTTTCTTTGTAGATATCGTGCGCTTTATAAGTTAGTAAACATAAACATATATCCTCTCTTTGCTTCACTTAACAATATCTTTGAAGTACCTGGTTGCACCTAGTAACCATGCTTTGCATCTTACCACATTTCACTCATTACATATTTTAGCAATGGTCTGTACAAATTTAACAGGGAATAGTTAAGTGTTTCAAACTTTGCACTGGCAAACAATGGTTTCCTGTGTATATAAAACTGCGATACATTTTTCGCAGTTTGTATAGCAATTTGCAAATTTTGCATAGCATTTTGCGATGCGATACCGAATAGAAATTATTACGTGAAAAAAAAAATGTATGAAACTTTTTGAAACTATTTGACCAAAAAGGAGTAATTAGCCTCAAATATTTCGCCATAATAACTTTCATCCCTGAAAACAGAGAAAACTTGTATGTATGAGCAAAAACCTACCCAGATAGATCAAAACTTTTATTTCATTTTATTTTTTCAGCCCCTTACCTGCACATTAACCATTCCGACTCTCTGACTGGTTTTGGGTGGTGGTTGTTCTCTTGTTATTTCAGGAACTACTTGATTATTTGCACTTGATTTTTCAACTGTACAGGAAGAAAACACAAAAGCAAAGACATAGCAATTAATAGTTTCATTTTCTTAGTATTCCAGACTTCAAAATTTCTGGCTATTTAGTGACTAAACCGACTCTCTGGCTGGTTTGCGGTGGTGGTTGTTCTCTTGTTATTTCAGGAAGTACTTGATTATTTGCACTTGATTTTTCAACTGTACGGGAAGAAAACACAAAAGCAAAGACAAAGCAATTAATAGTTTAATTTCTGCCGTCTCCGTCGGGCAGAAAACCCCTGCTGTTTGCTACTCATTTTGACCATTGGATTACACACTTAAGCCAATACCCGCTACACTAAAGTTGACAATCTTTTTCTTTTTTTTTGTCATCGTCATCTTTAACGAGGGTACAAGTCTATGTTCGTCTGAACACACAAGCAAAGCAATTAATAGTTTCATTTTCTCAGCATTCCAGACCTCAAAATTTCTGGCTATTTAGTGACTTAATGCCAGTGTATTTCACCCTTTGCCAGTGGAAGAAAAAAAAAAAGACGCAGATTCTTCTGCCCGTAGACATGAAGATCGTAAGAAAATGGTCACTCAGTTAATATTCGGCATGATTTCTGAACCAAACATAGAACTATGTATTACTGCTTATTATCAGAACATGTTATTGGGCTGCTCTCAAAATCCTGTACAGTAACCATTGTATGTGTGTAATTGATGAAATGTAGGAAAAGTGAAAACTGGTTATTAACCAGTTGAATTTGTGATGCACTTGCATTCCTTAGCAAACTTGTGGTTAGAATTGTTACAATGTATCCATATTTTACACTTATAACAGCTAAGATCTTTTGAGATTTCACTAGTGGCTAGTGTATTGTCTCCCCTTGCCCCCTCCCCTCGCCCCCTCCCCTTGCTCCCTCCCCTTGCCCCCTCCCCTCCCCCAACTCACTTCTAACACTAGTGACATACCTTCTGCAGACAAATAACTTTGCATGCTGTATAAAAAGCATGGATGCTTGTAAAGCCAATAAGTGATGTGAACACTATACAAGCTTCTCAAAGTTTCACAATTGATATCTTTCGATATTCACTTGCGGCTGCCGTAGGGCACCCCCTCCCCCATCAGCCCACTTCCAACACCACTAACATTAACAGTTGTTAGGAAAATAATCTGTATGCTGTAAAAATGAGTGGGTGCTGGAAATTCAAATTAATTGATGAAAACACTGATGAACAAACAAATTGACCAAACACTTAGAAACTCCCAAGTTTTCTCTAAGAGTTCTCCAAGTTTGACAATTTTAAGATATTTCATTGAAGTTCTATTGTAATCCCCCCCTTGCACACCCCCCCCCCCCCCCAATCAACTTTCATAACCTCTGTGGAAAAAAAAATGGTCTGTATTATGTTTAAAAGCGAGCCTGCTCGAAACCCCACTCAACTAATGATCACACTTCGAATTGAACAATGAACTATCCGATTTGCAATAGAATTCCTTCGGTTTGCACTTATAAAGAGTCTATGTACTTCCCTGTTGCCAGGACTTTGTAAACTTACATACCTCTGCGTGAAGACGGTCTATATGTGGTACGAAGCACCAGTGGTTGAGAACCCAATAGTTTACTCAAGGGAGGAGGATCCATACAGACTCACAAATAGTTATAAATAATACCGATAACCCACTATTAAACAGCAGATGTCGAATGATCAAACTCCGGTTTACCGTATGACCACCGAACCCATTAAATAGGGAAAACGAAAAGTTTTCAAGAAAAGGATGCATTTCAGGAAATCACCTGAGAGTATAAAGTACCACAACTTCCTGAAAGGTGAGGACAGTGGTCTTTCATATTCCTTTATTACAGTTACAAAGTTACAAATATTGTCAAACATAGACATAAATGTCACGACCAGGAAATGATAACTGAAAGATCAGTTAAACGGGAAGAATTTGGGGGGGGGTGGCGGATTATTTGTCAGAAATAAAAGACAAACACACGTACAGACTGGTACAGACAAATTCTGCCATTTTTACAATTTATCACTATTTGTCTGTATATAAAAAAATGAAAATGAAATTATTGATGAGAATCAAAAATCTGCAAACAGTTTGAAGACGAAGAACTGTAAATACTTGGAAAAGTAGCAAATTAAACTTTTACTTTTTGTTTTGGAAGTGATATTTTTTTTTTCTTTTTTTGTTAGGACTATTTTGTTACTTGGAGTAACATCACAAGTAAGTGAAATTTTTTTTATCTTCCTGTGGTTTGTGACGACCAAATTTCTATTCGGACAACCAAAAGCAGCTTTGGAGGTTGTGCAGTGGCCAACTAGTTTTTTACGTCAAACTTTTAAGTCAAATTCAGATTGCGCTGTAACTAAATATCCTCAACTAGGTCAAATGATTTAATTGGTATCAACCTCCTTCACTTTGGAGGTACTGGCATACTGAGGCCCAAAAAAATGTGTCGTCTGCCTATGATCCACCCCATCCAAGAGGAGTTGAATCGGCCAAAAGCCGGTGTTCTATTTACCAAACCTACACATCTTTCCTACAGTGTACTGTACACATTGGTCATTCTTGGTTATTTTTTGACGCTTTGTCAGATAACCAAATCTGCTATTCAGACAATGAAAACCGCAAGACCTGGCTATCCACTCGACAACCAGAAAAAAACACTAAACATTTGGCTTGCAAGTGATGCTCAACACCAATAGGAAGATGGCAACTTTTGACAACCAAGAACAACAACACTCAGTGTTGGCCCTACCACACATTCACAGCAGGTAAAACTTGGCCTAGCCTACATTGCATACTAGTATTTAAGGGTAGTAAAGTGTATCAGAAGGGGTTGCTCACCGTTAGGCCTCCTGATAACGGAAGACTTCCTCTCTGGTGTTTCTTCATCACTCCCGGCGCTGTCCAGCATAGCCTCTGTTAATGACTCTTCCAGCTGATGTTCTTCGGCGTCTAATATTCGTCTTAGGGTATTAAAAAAAAAAAATTTAAATAAATAAATAAATAGAAATAAAAAAATAGCATAAAGTAACGTGAAACACTGACATTGAATTTAACTGTAAGATTGGAGACAAAAAGAGTGATAGGATGGACAAACAGAAATACAAGTCCAGGAATTTGTTTTTTGTACTAAGTGAATATGGGTACAACGGGGGGGGGGGGGGGTGGCTCAGACCAACAGTTTGCAGAATTCAATATTTGTGCACTACCAGCTGAGCTTCACTACTACTTAGTATCTTGCTCAGGGTCAGGTTGTGGTACCAGTCTAAGATGTAGTATCTTGTATGCTCTGTTACCATTGAAGGATCACAGAGCTGTAAATGTATGCAAACCTAAAGTGAGTCAAACATTTATACCAAGGTTCCGACATGAGTTTACTATGCACTAGAGGAATACTTACCAGATAAAAATACTTTCATCCAATACTTTATTTGAGGGTTCCGACAGTTATTTTTACTATGAACAGACTTGCAATGAAATACTTTCATTGTGGTAGTGTTATTTAGTGGGTGAGGGAGTAGGCGGGGGGGGGGGGGGAGGAGAGACAAGAGTTAATAGTCATATGACCATGAATTATGATTTCATCAATTAACATATATACTTTTTTTGAAATCTTTTTACTCACCCAATCATGATATTTTTATCTTTGTAAGCTCTCCTCTGCAGACTTGCAAATAATGCTTTCTGTTCTTCTGCATATTTCCTGGAAATAGAGCAAAGACAATTTACATGAACCAGGCCTTCGTCTCTGAATCAAGTCACGAAACTCAATGGGAGACATTGTAATCTCATACTGTATGATAAATGACAGAGGTACCTCTGACCACAAGCATCTTTCATTAATAGAATTTTACCAAAATAATACAGATGCCCCTTTAGAAGACAAGAGTAACACAAAAAGTCAAATTAGTGCTGATATGCCTCATGAAATGGGTGGATGGAATTCCATGGAATTCTGAAATGGAAAGAATTATTAAGTATATAAAGTATATTATAATAAACTAAAAAAAAACATTTGTACATACTTGATTCTTTCATCGACAGCTGTTTTTTCTCTGGCCAGGTACTTGGTCAGTTGGTCTTGGAGTTGTGCTGCGTTATTCCTGACGGCCTCTTCATTGCCAGTTATGGGTGTTACTAAGCAGAATGGAATTAATCAATCAATTAATAAGTCAATCAATATATCAATAAGTCAATTAAAGGGTGTGAAGACTCGCGCAAAAAGAAACGTCTAATGCCGGTAATCTGACCTAGTTTCGAAGGAGGTGTAACAGAAGTGTTAGACACCTCCATCGATCCCAGAAAATACACACACAGCTTGCTACCGTCGGTAATTAGACACTAGTGTTCAGTCAGTACAAACAGCTGCGGTCAATACCCACAGCACAGTGTGTAAATGATACAGCGATGGACATCTCAGGTCCAGCTAAAGATAACAAGGTATCACGTTTCATTACTGTCTGCATTTTGTAGAGACACAAACAAAACGTCACTTGCAAGCAACAGAAAGTTAACTTTTTCAGATGGCCACACGCGGTTTGGGGCGAGTCTTCAATGCCTTTAATGAAATTGTTTTCTGAATTTGTTTTAGTCTGTATCGAAGACGATCCGGCTGGCTACACAACACAAATTCTACTTTCTAAGAATATCAGTAAAATGCTCCAAGAGTTAGAACTATTACCTAATCTTGAGCTAGTATCTATACTAGGTTCTCAAAATGCCAGCAGTATGATTATAAATCTGTGAGGGCAATTGAAAGCAAACAGGCAACTAAATAGAAAAACAAGAAAGAGTATGGAATCAATACAAGTCTGCTGCCACCATTTTAATAAATATTCTCACCCAACGAATGTTCCTTGCTTTTCAGTGCCTTCTCCGAAAGGAAGATCTTGAACAGAGGTGAAAAGTCCTCGTTGGTTCTTATGGCATCCTGTTTGGTAGGGTCATACTGACGTAAAGGAAAGAGATAATTAACGGCTTCGTCACAAGATAATGAACAAAACGAAAGATCACAGAATTGACGGCTGATTGTGACTTAGGAGCTTAGTCGCTTTATCATCAAGCCAGAAATTATGACACATATAGTACTGGTCTTGCTGTTGATTTTTCCTTCAATTATGATGTTGCCAGATATCGGATACCTTTGACCATGTCGCCACGGAAACTTGCACTAGCTGCCTGCCAAATCAACACTAGATCCATTTTGGTTAAATGTTTACATTTCAAAAGGCCTGGTATAAAATGGTGTGGTCAGCAATGATTGTAATGTGAAATCTTTCTCCACACGATTTCGACACTTTCAAAGCCCCACTTTTGTCCAAAATGTAGACACTTGTGTCCCATCAGGTTACTTGCATGTAGGTCATTATTCATGAATACAAATTTACTATTCTGCATATTTAAATATCACACACGCCAAAACTCTTTCATAACATGTGTGGGCTGTCTATTTATCACTCAGATAACATGTAAAATATAAAACAGGAATTCTGGAAGATTGTTTTTATTGAGCAGTGGGGAGGGGGTTGAGGGTAGGGGTTGGGAGAACGTGAATTCCATCCTCAAATATAACAAAAACATTCTTACCAGCAGGTCAGAGTTGATCAAGACCCTATTCAGTCCTTTCACGGCATGTGCAGCATAGCACCATGTGTCACAGTTACTGCACTTGTACACAACCCAATCAGAAGTGGTCTTAGCTTGTATCAGGCATTCCTGCTCCTGAAATACAAGAAAATAATGTGACTTTGAAGAAGGATACATGTTAAACCAGAATGAAAACATTTCATGGTTCCTTGCTGCTGTTCATTAGTTCCATTCATAGGGAAATTTCTAACAAAGCCCTAATACAACAACAGCAATTTATGCACACAAACTTTTGTTGCCAAAGTAATGCTAAGCCCTGATATCAATTGCAACACACATCAGTGTGTGAAGACTATCTACCATTATCATCATACCAAGTTTGACGAAATTCCG
>KN886197.1:55731-73594 GCA_000934455.1 Apostichopus parvimensis
TTGTTTTGTACAAATGTGTACAAACCTGAAAACATGATTCTGAAGAAACAGCTCAGGTAACAGACATGTTTGAAGTGTCAAGTGTAAATGATCTCTTAGAATTGTTTTGTACAATGCGTACAAACCTGAAAACATGATTTTAAAGAAACAGCTCAGGTATACGTGTTTGAAGTGTGAAGTGTAAATGACATCTTAGCATTGATTTGTACAAATGCGTACAAACCTGAAAACATGATTCAGAAGAAACAGCTCAAGTAACAGATATGTGTCAAGTGTTAATGACATCTTAGCATTGTTTTGTACAAATGTGTACAAACCTGAAAACATGATTTTAAAGAAACAGCTCAAGTAACAGACATGTTTCAAGTGTCAAGTGTAAATGACATCTTAGCATTGTTTTGTACAAATGTGTACAAACCTGAAAACATGATTTTAAAGAAACAGCTCAGGTATACGTGTTTGAAGTGTCAAGTGTAAATGACATCT
The DNA here is from genome assembly GCA_000934455.1 of Apostichopus parvimensis. NCBI lineage: Eukaryota > Metazoa > Echinodermata > Holothuroidea > Aspidochirotida > Stichopodidae > Apostichopus > Apostichopus parvimensis. The sequence goes on from KN886197.1 coordinate 56,218, forward strand.
TAGCATTGTTTTGTACAAATGCGTACAAACCTGAAAACATGATTCAGAAGAAACAGCTCAAGTAACAGACATGTGTCAAGCGTAAATGACATCTTAGCATTGTTTTGTACAAATGCGTACAAACCTGAAAACATGATTTTAAAGAAACAGCTCAAGTAACAGACATGTTTCAAGTGTCAAGTGTAAATGATCTCTTAGCATGTTTTGTACAAATGTGTACAAACCTGAAAACATGATTCTGAAGAAACTGCTCAGGTAACAGACATGTTTGAAGTATCAAATGTAAATGATCTCTTAGCATTGTTTTGTACAAATGTGTACAAACCTGAAAACATGATTCTGAAGAAACAGCTCTGGTAACAGACGTGTTTGAAGTGTCAAATGTAAATAATCTCTTAGCATTGTTTTGTACAAATGTGTTCAAACCTGAAAACATGATTCTAAAGCAACAGCTTAGGTAACAGACATGTTTGAAGTGTCAAGTGTAAATGATCTCTTAGCATTGTTTTGTACATTGCGTACAAACCTGAAAACATGATTCTGAAGAAACAGCTCAGGTAACAAACATGTTTGAAGTGTCAAGTGTAAATGATCTCTTAGCATTGTTTTGTACAAATGTGTACAAACCTGAAAACATGATTTTGAAGAAATAACTTTACTTCTGGTACTACTTTTAATTGAAACAACTATTTCCATTCCTTTGCTGAAATGCAATAAACCTTGATTAATGCATAGTACCATACAAGTTTTATGAATGCGTATTCTTCATAAATTCCAAAATATTTTTTGTAAAGTTCGCATGCCATGTGAAGCAGCTGTGCAAGCTTCCCATCCAACAAATTTCAGTCCCAGAACATCACGAAGAAATAAATTTTCAATTTGAGGAAAATTGTTATTTTAATCCATTTCTCTCTCATCAAAATGCAGCACATTGGTATAAAACCCTCTGATTCATAATATAATGAAAATAATATTTCTGTCAGGCACAACAATTATTTTGTCAAGTGATTTGATGATCTCTCAATACTTTAAAAGCATTCGTTAGTTGGTTATATTTTTTATAGGTAAAATTTCTACAGTGGTCATCCAATTTGGGACATTTTTAAAAAATTTATTACAAATAAAATAATAGTCCTGCATATATATACTTTCTGAAGTATATATATATACTGAATGTTAACAGCCATTGATTGGTTTATATGTTTTATTTATTTATTTTATGCTTTTTCTTTGTCATTCGATCTCCAGCCTCTCCCAGTCACAGGTGGAACAAATGAAGATGATGGGGAGTATGCAATCAGATCTGAAGACAAATGTAAACAAGTCCGACTTAATGTCACCAAATTGTCCAAATGCGGAACCATCTGTGCCAAAATGTGAGGTCAGTGCTCCATCCATGAGAAGATTAGCTAACAAAATGTTTTTTAAATTTGGGTTATTTTATTGTTAACTTAAAGGCATTGAAGACTCGCTCCAAACCTCGTGCCGCCCGCAGATAAAGTTAACATTCCGTTGCTTTCAAGTGAAGTTTTCTTCTTGTCGCTACAAATGCAGACAGCGTTGAAACGCGATACCTTGTTATCTTTAGCTGGACCTGAGATGTCCATTGCTGCTATGTACACTGTGTTGTGGGTATTGACCGTTGCTGCTTGTATTGACTGTACACTAGTGTCTAATTACCGACGGTAGCAAGCTGTGTGTGTGTATTTTCTGGGATCAATAGTGGTGTGTGGCACTTCTGTTACACCTCATTCGAACACTCCTTTAAATCTCAAGGCCATTGGGCTTCTTCCACATACGTATGTGTATGCTTAGCATCATAAACTTAAAACCGCCTTTCCCTGGCCAGTTATTATCATAAAAGTGATGCCAAAAAATTTTTGGCTTGGGATTTCAAAGTGTAAGTAACCTTGCTCATTGCCTACGCCATGTTGAATCACTTCACCAGACTTCTTTTGTTTTCTTGTACGGACAGGTCATTCACATCTCCATTGTTTGTGCCGGATATAACGCTAGCAGAGAGGTGGTCATACTGATAAAGTCGATTCTCTTCTATCGGAAGAACCCTCTACATATTCACTTCATATCTGACGAGAGGGCCAAACACGTCTTGGGACATCTCTTTAGATCGTGGGACGTACCCGGCTGTAAGTATCAGAACTATGCCTAGAGCTTGTTGGACAATAGGGTCAGAATTTATTAGCCGTGGACAAGTGTCTATGGTTAAAAGGGACAGTTCAAGGTCCTAGCTCAAACATTGTCAAGATACTGTAGGATGGATACATAAGGGTGAAAATACTCACTGCTTTGTTTTAAGTTGATAAAATCTTTTAAGCGGCATTATCACTACTTCCCTCTCTGATATGCTGATGTTATGTTACATGCCTAGTTGGTTGAAATTCCTGCGAAAAAATCACTTAGCTTCACTTCTGAACGGTAGATTCAGAAGGAGAAGAAAGTTAGGCAGTGCTCCGGAAGTAGAAATAGAGGGCGCAAAGCTAAAATCTTTCCAGTCATGTAACTTTGGTAGATTGGAAAGTGCAAATGTTGTTTGGAGACAGGTAAGTGTAGTCGCTACTCGCTCCTTAATCCCCAAACCAGTAATTTGGCGGGATTATCATAATTTGGGGGGATTATCATAATTTGTGGGGGATTATCATAGTCTACTTGCATAATTACCTACAGTTGAAAGGAGACATACTAATATCGTCATGGCAACAATCAATTTTGAATGTGTTATTACGTGGTTTAAAAAGTTGTTAACATGGGCAACCATCCATTTCCTTTTATTTCTTAACATGTCTTGCTACCACATTTCTTGTTGTTCATGTTGGTTTTGATGGGGGAAAGTGAGGTGAAAATAATTTGGTCAAACTTGCAAGATATTTTTGTTTCGTTATACACTGTTCTGCTTCTTGGTATAAAGATACAAGGTACACTTATTGTCTGATTCAATACTTTTTGTCTTATTCTCTTCAAACAGTGAAATACAGTTTTTACATGGCTGAAGACTACAAGGTATGTATGTAAAGATGTTACTTCTGTTAGAAATTAGTACAGTACATTCCTCTGTACTCTTAATGCCTAGGAGGTACAGGTCAAAATGGCTATGATACCCTGTTGCATGAGACAACAAATAATTTATAAAATATTATATAGTAATAAATAATAGTATAATAAACAAATAATAATGTCAAAAATTGTATCTTATGATATAACAAGTTGTGGTATGAGTACGTTTAACGAGAGTTATAACAGAGGCATCTTATGTACTGGACTAAAAGTCCAACAGTTACGAAAGCTTAAAAAATTAATCACACAAATAACGAGCAAAAACAGTTTTTGGACTAGGTTGTCAATTGGTAAGTTTGTTCTTGTGGGTTTTGGGCTTTTACAGCAAAAAAAAAATCATGCTGAAATATCTGTTGCTTTCATTTCCTGTATCTTCTCCTAGGTTAAATTACTTTTCAAGTTTCATTTAGTTTGTTTCTGCTTTTTCGGTATCTTTCTCAGGCTGATGTCGATTGGATTCCAAACAGACACTATTCAGGGTTGTACGGACTCATGAAGCTGGTTCTTACTAAGGTGCTACCCCTGGACTTGGAGAAGGTATCCAAAAGATAACAGTGTTGTTATGACTCAATTCAGGGACTCAACTCGAGTCACGGCTCGAGTCCCACTTTTAGTGACACGACTCGAGTCCTTGCACATGTGCAAATATGCTCGACTTCAGTCTCTGATCGCTGAAGGTCAAAAGACTCGAATGAACTCGAGTCTCGACTTAATGTGACTCCACTTGACTCAAGTCTGTAGCTTCGGTGACTCGATTCAATTCCATTCATGTCCTTAAAGTTGTTCATGGAAGTTATCCCTATCATATAGACCAGTAATGATGGTTGGGTTTATATCTCCTTGTATGCAAGATGTGAACTTTCAGATTTACATAATGCCTTCCCCTTTAATTCAAACAAACTGCTAATATACTGCAAATGCGTGTCGAGGGGAAATATCTAAATTTACAGAGGCCTGAATGTTTCCATCCCTAGCAGGATCGTCTTGGGAGGAAGACTTAGAATGAAAACATAGGCCAGAAGTGTAATAACGTCCGTCTATTCTGTATTGCAGACTATCGTCCTGGATACGGACATCACGTTTGCGACCGACATCGCAGAGCTGTGGCAGTTGTTCAGGAAGCTAGGAACGAGGGAAGCCATCGGACTGGTGGAGAACCAGAGTGACTGGTATCTGGGAACATTGTGGAAGAGGCATAAACCATGGCCAGCAAAGGTATCAGCAGTAGTTACCATCGGTGATGACATTTTATTTTGTCTCTTGTCACAAAGAAAGAAAGAACCAGTCTTACTCGTTTTTTGATTTTTTTTTTTTTTTTGGGGGGGAAGTACCCTGTTTATCATTAAAATTTGCAGTTTCCACACAGGAATTCCTGCTATTTGGCAATTCATGTCCCCTGATTCAAAGTTACACAAAGTGTAGTCAAATAGATATGTTTTCTTCACTTCTTGTTTTCAGTTCTCTTTCCATAATTCATTTGGAGGGTTAGTGTATGATCCTTTTGACTTTTGAACTTTTCAAACCAAATGATTTTTTGTTGACATCTGTAGGGCCGTGGGTTCAACACAGGAGTTATGCTCTTTGATCTTCGGAAGTTGAGGGATTTGAACTGGATGCAGATGTGGAGACTAACAGCTGAGAAAGAATTGATGAACCTCTTGGCAACTTCTCTGGCTGATCAGGTGATTAAGCTTTTTTCATTGTTATTGTGTTATCATCATCATCACCGTCATTGTTGTCGTCGTCGTCACACCACCACCATCATCATCACCACCACCATCATCATCATCATCATCTCCACCACCATCATCACCATCATCATCATCATCATCACCATCATCACCACCACCATCATCATCATCATCACCACCACCATCATCATCATCATCTCCACCACCATCATCACCATCATCATCTTCATCATCTTCATCACCATCATCATCATTATCATCATTATCATCACCACCGCCACCATCACTAGCACCACCATCATCACTAGCACCACCATCATCACCATCATTATTGCTGTTATCTTTATTCTTTATTAATTTGCATACCATTCTACGTGAGAGTAAGAACAAAAGTTACATTTTCAAAATGTCCTGTCGAGTAGGCTTTCGACATTTCTCGTCTCTAAGATTTTTCTTTTGTTTCTTTTCGTCAGGATATCATCAATGCATTGATTAAGAAACATGACTACCTAGTTCACTCGTTACCCTGCGCCTGGAATGTTCAACTCAGCGACAATACCCGTAGCGAGGTACGTAATGCTCTGTATTCAGTTAACTATGAATGTTCATCAAGTGCAGTATTCACTTACATGTTTAGATAGTGTACATTATAGTGCACAGACGCATGATGTTCAACTATAAAATATCCAGATTTTGTGCAATAAAACACAAAATTGTCGCTTTTCAATCTCTGCAGCTTTGCTACACGGAGGTCAACGACCTGAAAGCCATCCACTGGAACTCCCCGTACAAACTGAACGTGAAGAACAAGCATGTGGAGTTTTTTCGAAACCTGTATCTCACGTTTCTGGAATACGACGGTAACTTACTACGCAGAGAGCTCTTTGGATGCGAAGCCGGGAAGGGAAATAGTACCTTCCAAGAGCAGGTGAGTTCTGGTTGCTCTGTCAAAGATTCAATTAAAAGAGGAAAACTGATGGGGGAAAATCTTAGAAGATATGGAAAAGTAACTTCAATCTAAACTTGAAATTTATTGGATACTAATAATAGCTTTTAATATTTGCTTTTTATATAGCGCTTTATACCAGCGATAGGTCTCAAAGCGCTTTACAGACGTTATATTACCCCTGGTCAATGATAAACTGTCCCAGAGACAATCCCTCCAGTCGGCAGCAGTTACATACTGCGCCCAATGACAAGTTACCTCACAGGTACCCATTTAACCCCTGGGTTCCAACAGTCCACAGACCATTGGGCGTACCCGAACGTGGGTCGTAAAATCAGTTTTCGAGATATTTACATTTTAATTTTAATCGTGATTCCGTAGTTGGATAATCTGGATGAAGAGGACATCTGTTACGAATTTCGTCGAGAGAAGATTTTGCTGCATCGATCACATCTCTATTACCTGGACTACAACTACACACCGGTGAGTCCCTGACTACTCGATAAAGTATGAATTGGTGGTGGCGAGGGGTGAAAGGGGTGAAGGCAGAGGTGTCAAGTAGGCTCTTGATAAGTCTCTTTGAAAAAAGGTGACACAGTGGGATATAAACTAGCATTTTACGATCCCTTGTATTCCATGACAACTAGATTGAATGAGAAAACAAAAGATGTCATCTTTAGTTCTTATCAACTTTCCAAGGGTCAAAGGTCAATTGTCGGCAAGTCAACTTACCCTTCTCTTTCATCTGCTTCTGCTAATTATGGCATAAAACCTTTGATTAAAGTGCGAGCCAGGGTCGTAAATTTTTGGGAGTTTTCCTCAAAGTTTGAAAATGGGGCGGTTACCAATATGTCTCGGAAAGGGAATTTTCGTTGTAACAAACTGCTCACGACTGCAAGAAGCCTGTGGAGGTATCTGTGTGAAAGGTGGAGAGTCTGATATTTTGATTCTACCATGACCTTTGTCAAGGTCGTCACTCTGATCCTAGAAATATCATCTCTATACGCAGACTGAAATGAAAAAAACAGAGGAAAAGAATTTAGACAGAGAGATGTCACAGAAGATCCTGTGTCAGAGGCCCTTTAAATATTATGTACCGTTTCTCAATCATGCTTCACATGTGGCCGGGGGGGGGGGCATTTCATTGTTTCATTTCTTTCAATTTAAATTTTTTTGGTTTTGATTCTTGTCTAATAGGAGCCGAATGATGTTACTCTTGTTGCACAGCTGAGTATCGACAGATTACAGATGTTGGAATCTATATGCAAACACTGGGACGGTAAGTAAACTGCCATCTGTCCATGCCATATGCCTCCTCTGATGGGGTCAGTAACTGCAATACCTACAGACTGATTTATGGGACCACGTTGCAACAATTTAATAATTAAAAAGGGAGAGAAAATCAGCAGAGATCACAAATATGTTTGGTTTGTACGCAAGCTATGAAGGATAACCGTAGGCTTTACAATGAAAGTCTATCCCCCCCAAAAAAATTGGTCCGTTTTCATCTGGTCTACTTTTGCCATTGTGCATCCAACGGTTACTTGATTTTGGAGGTGGAGGTTTGGTGAAATTTAAAAGAGGTCACTTTTTTTATAGCTAGAGCCTGTAACATGAACATTCTTAATAGTTGCAATTTGGACGAGGTTTTATATTCCATACTTCAAATGCTTATGTTTTGTCTGTTTAACACAGGACCAATCAGCTTAGCTCTTTACATTTCCGACGGCGAGGCTCAACGTTTTCTCGACTACGCATTGAACTCTGAGACCCTGCAAGCGAGGAAAAATGTCGGCTACCACATTGTGTATAAGGATGGGGTAAGACTAAATTATTCACCTTTTAAGAGAAGTTTTTTAAGTTCATTACCAATGTGCATTTTTGTGGGGTGCAATATTAATTTGCTACTAAGATTTTTCAATTTTGTCCTGTAAGTTTTGGCAAGGTGTTAACCAATTTTTTTATCAACTTTCTTAAGGAATATGAAATGGGTTTTATACTGGTGCTCTTTCTTCTCTTTGTCTATCCAGGTTTATGAAACCCTAAATCAAACTGCAGTTTAGTAGTTGCGTTCTCAAGGCAATTGATACTTGAGTTAGCTGTCTTGGTACTTTAGCTAGCTGTCTTGATACTTAAGCTAGCTGTCTTGATAGTTAAGCTAGCTGTCCTGATAGTTAAGCTAGCTGTCTCGATACTTAAGCTAGCTGTCCTGATAGTTAAGCTTGCTTGGGTTCTCAGGGCACTTGATACTTAATCTAGCTCTCCTGATATTTAAGCTAGCTGTAGTTGCAAGGAATAAATCCATTCTGTGGTTTGGATGCGTGTCTGCTTCTGAGAATATTTGTTCTATATTCTCCCTTGTCTCCCTCTCTCTAACAATATGATAATAGTATAAAAATATATAATAATAATATAATGATGAATTTTTGCCATTTTGCTTTATCCTTAGCAATTTTACCCGGTGAATTATCTTCGTAACGTAGCTTTAAAACAAGTCCAGACGGAGTACATTTTTCTCACCGATGTCGACTTCTTACCAATGAAAGGCCTTCACACCAACCTTAAGAAACAAGTAATGAACCAAAATATGGAAAATACCAAAAAGGTAAGTTTGGTCATGTTTTCTGTGGGAGAGGGGGAGCAGAGGGGGGGGGGGGGGGGGAGGCTGCACCATTTGAAATAGTAAACTCCTCCAAAAGATATTACTGAGTGTTAAAATAGAGGAAACAGCACTGGTGTTGCCAGAATGTAAGGCAATGGTGTTGCCAGAATTTGAAGAAACTTTGATGAAGGGTACCAGTTATAAAAAAAATTTACTCAAAATTTATTAGCAATTTGAGAGGCCCCCACCCACACTAACCCCCCACCCCATCCCACCCCCATCCTTTCTCAAAGTTTTCATGTATGATGTACTTGTATATATCTAAACCCATAAATTTTTTTACAGGCGCTGATCGTTCCAGCGTTTGAGACTTTACGATACCGCCTCGACTTCCCAAAGACCAAGTCAGAAGTGATTCATCAGCTTAACTTGGGAACTCTCTTGACCTTTAGGTACCACGTTTGGCCCAAGGGACACGCACCAACTAACTTTGCCAAGTGGAGGACAGCGATAACTCCTTATACCGTGAGTAAACGCTCAGAAGATAACAGGGATGTTTGCATCTCATTGCCTATATTACAGGCATGAGCTATTTCCGCGAATTCACATAATATCCGTGATTTCTTTTCTACCTCGGGGACAAAAACTTTTATCCTAACACACTGTAGCATATGCAAACTGGAGCCTATACCGCAATTTTTGCAAAGTTCCGTGGTTTTTTTTCCCCCAGGCTCATCCCTGATATTAAGGAAATGTTAATACGCCGACCTATACCTAGACACCTAACATGCAGGGGTGATAAGCCTAACCATTTGATTGCAATGGAAACTTCAGCCCAGAGTTTGATTTATGTGAATTTGAGCTGAGCTTAAGTAATTTGCGGTCAAATTTCCTTCCAGGCTCGCTGGATTGGTGGAGACCTCTCCATCTGGGAAGGAATTAACATTTTTATGAAATATGTTTTATTGTTTAGATCAGATATAAGACTATTAGCAAAAATATTAAAAGTTACCTTCTTAACAAATAATTATAGTATTGAAATGTTCTTTGGAGATCTAATATGAAAATGCTGCCACCATAATTGTTATTAAAGATCAGTTATGGAAAATGCTGTCACGGTACCACTACATATTAGAGATAGATGCCTATTGGTCTGTTTAAAGTTTTATGTCATATCCGATTGATCACCTTTGGATAAAGAACTTAAATCTGTTCGGTGCTCTTTCCTCGTAACCAGGTGCAATGGGAGGCAGATTTTGAGCCTTACATCGTCATAAGGAAAGACTGCCCTCACTATGATACAAGGTTTGTCGGATTCGGTTGGAACAAAGTCTCACACATAATGGAAGTAGACGCACAAGGGTGAGTTTCCTGTCTGTAAAAATGATTTGATTCATTTTCATATTTATTCATCCATCTTTTCCTTTATTATTTATAGTTTCAGGAAATAGCATAATTCTATTAAGTTATCATAGACCAAAGTGTATTTTGTATTTACAATTAATGTTAACATGCTGCTATTATCTTACCTTATTGTACCTGTGTTGTTGCATGGAAAAGGAGAAAACATTAGTGCAATACTTATCAAAACTTCTTAAAAAGGTCTTTTCGAAGGTTTTCAGGTTAGAAATGCACACATAAAAAAGTGTTCACTGGAAATTAACAAAACAAGATCCGTGGGAACAGAAAATGGCAAACAGAAATTAATTAAGGCATTTACAAACTAACGCATCACTAATTGTACAGTTAATTAATATTGATTGAAAGTTAAAATAGGACACATCTGAGATGACAATAGGTCTTGTTTTGTACATTTTTTGTACAGTCAAGCAGGATGAAAAATCATGAAGATATTATACAAACACGAGAGGTATAGCTAAATTACGCATCGTTAACTCGTGAAGATTTTAATGTCACCGTCGATGCACGCATATGTAAAGACAGGTGTTTAATTGCTCCCTTGAAAGTTGAACTCACAATAGGGGTTTCAAAACGTCCCTATTAATCAGGATCTTCCCATTTCTGCACCAAAAATATATTGCCCTGCCGGCAAACTAAATTTTCATAATTTTCTAAAGTGACATTCAAAATGATCACTGCGTTTACAAAAAAAAAAAGCCATAATCATAAACTAAATTAAAAATAAATATATTTTTATTACTTTCTCATTTCTAGATATGAATTTGTTGTTCTCCCAAACGCTTTCATCATCCATATGCCACATACTCCAAGCTTTGACATCGCTAAGTTCCGTTCCAGTGAAACCTACCGAACGTAAGTTGATTGGTTGATTCTTTCTATTATCAAAGCAATTTTATTTTAATTTAAAATATTTAATAGACGTCTTAATCAGTTTAATGGTTACTTTAAGGTAGATAATTGATGTCATTGTCATTTTATAATCAGCAGTTATTTTTACGACGCTTGAGGGACCTCAAATGTGGGAAAAACCCGCAAGGGCTTATGGATTACAACTTACACGTCAGGTGGCTTCCAATTCAACATTTTAACTCAAATTTGGAATCTCTTCAAATATAGAAAGTCATTTCAGATGGGAAAACCGTAGATTGCTCTTGGATGATAAACCCACCTTACTTTGACCCTCCCGAATGTTAAGCCTCATTGCTTCAAATGCCACCACTCTTATCCACTCGGCCACAGCACCGGTTAATTTTTAAGAATTGTCGGATCTAGAGAAAATTGTATGAACACGTTGATCCCGATTCGTGGTCGATATTAGACGTTGATTGGTTTAGTCCATGTATGCCATCACAGATTATTGCACAACCTACTCATATGAAATCCCATGAAATTTCTTAGCTTACTTAAAATAGCTTACAAAAAGTCTTTCCATTTCTTGGTCAATTTTCTATTTCACATTTTGCATAGTTCTAAGATCGCCATTAATCTCATAAGATTCATTCCCACGATGCTTTGCATTTGCTAACGAACATGGAACTGCTTATCGCAAGAAGAAATACCTAATTTTATTATTCCTTTGGAAGATTTCAGTAGTTACAGCTATAAATCTACTGAAAAATGAATGTAAACATTATAGAATTTGATAATGAACATCCAACTACTTTCATCTGATGCAATGAACATTAAAAATAAAAACCAACAACAAAATTAACATCAACAACATAAATCAAAATGAGAGGGTTCCAAACTTCCAATCACCTCTGATTTTTCCTTTGTTTTTGTAGATGTCTACAAACATTGAAAGAGGAATTTCAACGGGATCTCTCCAAAAAGTATGGATTTGCTGCCTTGAAATACATGGCTGTCGGTAACAGGTAACAGAAAGTGAGGAAAGTTTCTCAACTACGGTCTTTGTTGCCATGGAGAACGTGACTGCGAGTCACAGAGAACAGACAGTCATGGAAAGTCTGAGAGGTACAGCTTTGCTACGTTGGAGTACGTGGCTGTTTGTCATACGTAACAGAAAAGAAAGAAACGGTTTTGAAAGAACTGTTTTGTTGCCATGAAGAAGTATGTGGCTGTCACTAGATAGGTTACAGAGAGTTCATGGAAATGTTTAGAGAGAGAGTTTTTGCTTCCTTGAAGTTAGTTACTAATACTCCTAGGTAACAGAGAGTTCAGGAAATGTTTTAGAGAAAGAGTTTTTGCTTCCTTGAAGTTAGTTACTAGTATTCCTAGGTAACAGGGTCATGGAAATGTTCTAGATGGAGAGTTTTTGCTTCCGTGAAGTTAGTTACTAGTATTCCTAGGTAACAGGGTCATGGAAATGTTTTAGAGGGAGAGTTTTTGCTTCCTTGAAGTTAGTTACTAATACTCCTAGGTAACAGAGAGTTCAGGAAATGTTTTAGAGAGAGAGTTTTGCTTCCTTGAAGTTAGTTACTAGTAGTCGTAGGTAACAGAGGTAGGGAAAAGTGATGAGGACAATTTTGCTGACTTGTAGTTTCGTCATTGCCTGTCGGTGAGGGGTAACAATAAAGTTAGGAAATGTTTTAAAACTAAAAAGGGAGTTTTGCTGCCTTGGTGTATATGGCTGTTGGTAATGTAAAGGTACCAGAAAGGTAGGTAAGATTGACTTTATGGTAACAAGTCTTTATTTAATTTATTATTGAACATTAAAACTTCTGTTGATAACTTCAAACCATATGTACTTAAATCTCAGACAAGGTGCAACTTTTGCAAATTAACTCGAAAGTTTTTTTTCTCGAATAATTTTATCGTACAAAAATGTCCAAATGCCTTGAACGGTATCACTGTCCAGAGGAAATTTAGTTTTTTTTTTAAATTTAATTTAGAAAAAGAAGATCAAATATACTGAGCTAACCTGGTGTAATTTTTTTCATGCAATTCCTACATTATATTTTTGAGATATTGAAAGCTGAAATTTGTCACGGTTTGTACCATAAGCGAGCTGGAAGCCAACAGTCGTGATGTCATAGTTACACGCTGAAAGCAAAACGATTTATTTTGACTTATTTTTTGGGTTATACTGTATTGTTTAACTTGGATTGGATGTGGTTCCAACTTTGCCTGAGGGGATGTGAAGTTCACAATACCCCAAACGACTGAAGTGTATTCATATGTTAATGAATCACAATTTTGAAGAAGAAAATTTGATGTACATTTTAATGGAAAAATAGAAAGGAAACTTGTCAGTGTGAATCTATGACATCACACCTGTTTGCTTCAAGTTCACTTTTGGTACAAAACATGTCAACTTCAAATGTTGTTATCTAAAAAGTAAAATAAAAGAAGGAATTTAATGCAAAATTGCATGATGCTCCACCTTCATAAGCCAAAACTAACTATTTCCTCTGGACTATCAAATTAAAGAATGGATTTTTGTCTCCTATTGCTAAAGGAGCAGCTGCTAAGCATTTGCTAAAATAGCTTCATGGAGGTTCTCACCCTACAAAATATTGACACTGGTCATTTATAAAAAACATCGCAGTTTAGAAAAATGATTTAGTGAGGACAGGTTGCCATGTCATCAAATTTGTGAACATTTTTCAGTGACCATTATTTTGAACTTTGAGCATATAAGGAGTTGGTCCGGGGTTGGGGATGGGGGGGGGTGGAATGCCAGTAATCTTTAGTCATTCAGCTACAAATAATGTATGGAACTTCAGCGAACTGCACAAAGTTAGAAGAAAATACATTGAGAACAGCATCTGGTAATGCTGTCAGTGACTGACATGTGTTTTTTAATAAGTGTATATATTTTTTATAACAATTCCTTTTTAAAAATTTCTGGATGTTTTGCAATCACTCATTTGGTATTCAGGTGCAACTAATTGTCCCTTATTTCTTAATTCATCTTCATTCTAATTAGCTTTTAATTCAGAATTTTTGCATTTGGCTATTACCCAAAAATAATATTGGACTTGAGATATTTGGACTTCTATTAAAGGTATATATAAAAGTTAAAGTTAATTATGTTTTTTTTCCCCTTCATTTAAGATGACAGACGAGATCTAGTTGTAGGGATGAATCCAGGATGTGTTTTTTTTCGGGGGAGGGGAGGGTCTTTGGAGCCAACTTCCTTATAGAGGAGTTGGGGATATTCCCTTAAGTAATAATTAACATTTCAGAGGTTTATTTAGGCTATAAATTCGGTCTATACCAAAGGATGTGCTATTACTTAATTAAAATTTTTGTTTGGAGTTGAAAAGTGGGGAATGGTGGACAACCCCGCCTTTTGGTTTGAGGTTGCCCTATCCATGGGCTTCAAGAACCAGGTCTGTATGTGGAGAGAATTATGTCATTGGGCCATCTTTTAGAAGTCTTCATTTTCATATACATTTTTTATATGAGAGTGCATTTTTCGTCATCCCGTACTTTATCAGGGCTCCCTAATTGACCCTGCACCCTGGGCTGTAGTTCCCCTGACCTCCCTCCCTTTCATCCTTCAACTCCCCCACCCACACCCCTCCTCCACCACCCTCATCTGATGAGGCCTGGCCTTAATACCTACAGTAGATACTATTTAAAGAAATAAACTGGTGCTAATAGAATATATCATTCTATTTTCTGTCTCATATTTCATTTCACATTTTTAACAGCTGATCTGTTATTTAAGTGGTGAAAGTGTGTTTTAGTTTGTGAATTGATTGGGTTATGTACTCTTTCTATGCTTGTGGTTTTTGGTAATTAAGAAAGTACCAAAAATTGCTTCTGTTTGTTTTCTCTTGAGGGTGGGTGGATGGGGGGGGGCAGGGGGTTTCTAGGTGGCAAGTAAACCATTTTCTTCACAGCATATGTGCATATTGTGGGAGTTGTTTGATTCTGTTAATCTTGTCTATATTTTTGGTCATTTAAAGTTAGTACAGAAAAGTGATTGTAAAATTGTCTCTGATTATATTCTGATATAAATTTCAAAGTGAAGAAGAGCATGAAATTTTTAGATTTCTTTTGTATTTTTGTGTTTGAACACTGATAGGGAAGTTTTACGAAGAGGAGTTAACTTTGGGGGGGGGGGGGGGGGGGGGGGTGTTTGGGGAGAGACTTAGGGGCTGAGTAGTAAACACAGAGGGGGATTGGAGGGAAGGAATACAATTTATCTGAAATGAGTTTTAAGTAGCTATATATATTACTAATATCCTTTCTGTAACCTTTCTACACTGTTCGTATTCATTTTATAATTTTGTTTTGGCTTTTGTGAAATTTCATTTTCCCTTTGTTTCCTTATTACTTTGTTTTGATATCTATTATTGTTTATCTCGTTATATTTATGTACACTCAATTACTCTGTAAATACAGACAACAGATAAGTCTAACACAAAGCCTCAAGAGTTGTGCAATTGCTGTAATAGTTTCTTATGCCTCAGTATGCATAAAGAAACATATTTCTAGTTTTTATTTCGTACCATATAAACCATGCTAAAATAATTATGATCATCTCATAACTGCTATGAAATTAAAAACCATAACCAAGGCCAGTCATTATTGCTAGGATATATTTCAAACATATTTCCTTTGTTTGTGTTTTAATTACTTTTATGCTTATTGTAAATGATGTCTTAATGGTCTACGTACACCTAGTATCCAATTCCCCCCCCCCCCCCACATTCAGTACATTTGTTGTGTGTGATAAACTCATTCAAATTCTGTTGGAAATTTTCGAAAATCTCTCTTCGTTTCCAAGATATGCACATTTGAAGTTTGATAAATCTGGGAAACTCATTTAATATGTGCAAACTATGATGTAGAGTGATGCACTCATCAACAGTTTTATTTGAGCCCTTAATAAGTTAACCACACATATCATTTGAATAATGTGGTGTTCTTTGTATCAAAGGAGACAACAAAATATTTCAAAAAAATTGCCTTAGGCCACAAACCTGTGTTCAGTGTCCTCGAAACGAAGGTTGTAGAAAACAAAGGAATAACATAACTGAAAATTAGGCATTCAGTCCCATTACATCATCAATATGCATAATTAGCTAATGTATATACATAAATGAAACTAGAATAAAGAAAAGACTTGTAAAATGGTTAATCTTTGATGGATTTTGATGCGAGTTGCGGCTATCTTTTTCATGACGTCTGATGCCTATTAGAGAGATTAGGACAACGTTGTTCATAGGTGTCCGTAGGCCTTTGAGTTAGTGTTTAATTTTTAGGAAATTGTGAAGGAGAAAAAATAAAAGGACAGCAAGCAAACAACATGCTATCATAGATAAATTATGAAACCGCTTTTACATTAGCTATTTTAAATCTATATAATTATCTATCTGTTATAGGTTTGTATTTATGGAACCAAAGATGTGATCCCTATTTGATATACTCAACTATGGAATATGTATATTTTTGGTTTAACAAACCTTTTCATATCAACATATGGGTTTGGAATGTCACATTTTGTGTCGAACATGTAGCCTTTCTGGTGTTATTATTTTTGGTTTTTATTGTAAAGAAACGTAATATGAAAGATACGTTAATTATGACTACAGGGTTGATATGCACAAGTTATGTAATATGCAGTTCTCTCTGTTTTTTAGCAGATTTCATCAAACCTTTTCTCTGTTTTGATATCATAAGTCGATCATCTTTTTTTATTTCAGAAGAATAAATTCACTGTTATAATTCTTTTGGGCACTCATGATCTACCCCTTAACTGGTACTTACTTTTAAAGGTTATTTTTGGCTGTTTAAAACTGAAGTGGGTTTTTTTTTGTCAAATGTAAGTTTACAAACATCCCAAAATACTACTACTTTTAATAATACATAAGAAAATATTTATGACACGTTTGTTAAAGTGTCCAAAATGAGGATGCATGGTCCCGGCACAGATTCAAGATAGGGTCTTGTAGCTTATTGCTTTTCGGACAAAATACCTGAAAAGTTTACATGTTGTAATGTATTCTACTTCAAATTGTATTCAAACATAAGATGTTACTTTTTCCACTTTTCAATGAATGTAAGGCTATGTCATGTATTTTCATGATATTCTCCCCCTTATCACTAGCAGATTGCTAGATATGTTTCAAACATTATTAAAATGTTCCAAAGTTCTTCTGCCAGACCACGAGCGTTTCTGTCACAGTTCTTGAATCTTACTACTATATTAAATAATTAATGTTATTTTGAGGCATTTAATTCAACGTCCTATACCACTCTTTAAATGGCATCAGTGTTTGACCAAAAATTCTGTAACAAAAAAAACGGCTAGAAATTTTCAAAAGTACATTCCTTGAGTCTCTGATTCTTCAAATTATTCCCAGACATTTGAGAATTGTTAAAATACACAGTAAAAAATGCTCAATGTGGACAAAATACTTTGGAGAGTGTTAAGAGTGGGTGCAGTAAGAAAATGTTTATTGAAATTTGAGCATTTGGTGACCGTTATCAGACTTTCTAGCATATATTAGGGGGGGGGGGGGCAATGAGTGATGACATTCTAAGTTTGAAGTTCATGATTGTTTGGTATTACGGTGTAATGGAACACTGCTTCTACAGCAAAACTGCATGCATACATTTTTTATCATATCTATATCCATAACTTAAAAAAGGTTACAAAAAACATGTGCTTCCCTGTTTTTTAAGTCTGGTTTTTTTGCAAAATATTCATATAAATATTTCAAACTC
>KN886199.1:41282-59290 GCA_000934455.1 Apostichopus parvimensis
AATTCCGTTCTTTATACTGTATCTGATCTAATGATTAAAAATAAACTCTTAATATAGGTGTGTCATTTATGGTTCATTTGGTTAAAAAAAAAAACAAACAGCGATCTGGAAACTTTTAGACCCAGTATCTTCCATGAGGACTACGTTAAGACCCACCAGACACCCACCCGTTAGAGTCAAGACCCACCAGACACCCACCCGTTAGAGTCCACGCTGCTCAGAATGCTAGCGTGGACGACATTGCTGGCCCAATTGTTCAAAAGTAACTGTCATCGATTTCTTCTCCGGCAAGCACCGAAAGCTGTAAACTTTCCGACATCTGGAATATCCTGCGACCCACCCGACAGGCTTTTGCTACCCACATTTGGGCCTGCACAGTTTGCGGACCGTTGCTCTACAAGCATAAGGAAGAAGAGCACTGCCAATCTTATTGCCCTGTTTTTCTTAATATCCCATGTTGGGATGTTTTCTTGTTTCTTAGTTTTAATAAGCAAGAGTTAAACTTTAATAAAGATTGTGTGACCTACAAAAACCTACAAATTAACACATGACTGACAAAGTATTTCATATACAACAACTACAATACGTGCACTCGTGCGTCACAGCTCATTAACTCTGATCGGACGGACGTCTTTTTTATGCCTCGTGGCTTCTTACACTAATGGACTGGCGAGAGGGTTAAAACAGGTTATTACATTTAATAACAAAAAAATAGGAGCAAAAAAATATAGGAAAAGGAGAATGAATTTTTATTGCACGAGGAACATGATCACCTCGGGGTAACGTTGACGAAGTGATACTTTGGATAAATATTCATGGATAAATGACAATTTATTTTTTATTGTAAGATGACTGGACTAGTCGTGAAGCACCTTGACACTGTTGTAGAAATGATTGCTCCATATTGAGCTACAGTATTAACTCCAGTCGGGATATAGTTTTAATCATGAAGGCTGTACCCTGAGCACTACAACAATCATTATCAGAGTATTTCTTGGAGGGAGGGGGGATGTTAAAGAAAGGATGGGTTTCTCCTTCATAGTAGCAGAAGGGAAGTATCCCCCCATTCAATTCCATGTGGTAAATAATGAATATGTAAAATACTAATAATCATAATTTTGTCTACATGTTAGGGATCCTGGTGGATCCTCTCACAAGCAGTTCAGATCTAATTCCTTTGTGCGATCATCGCCTCTCAATCGGGATGATGCTGACGGAATCATACCTCGCAACAATCACGTACATATCTCCACTGTAACAAACTATTCCCGGTCGTAACCATAACTACAAACAAACACAAACGTACGTTTGCTTGATTTCTAGCTGCACTAACTTTCGATACATAAAGATAAGCATTCCTTGTGAAATGTCAACTTATGTTTATCAGAAACGTTGACGACTTTTTCTCCTCAAAAATTCCTCTCGGAGACCGTTCGCCGAACGAGAGAGATGGTACTGCATTGATGAGTCAGTGTAAACGTGTAAATACAAGAGTTTATATTTATTCATGTACACAGAGAAGAGCTTGACATATCACAGTTACAAGTACTCTAGTACATGTGGCCACAAGGCAGCTGTTTGAAAGTGTGTGGGAGGGGTACAGGAGAGGGGGGGCCCAAAGGTTTAACAAACTTAAATTAAAGCTGCATTTTTTTTAGACTAGAATGTCACCATTTTAGCCCACTTTTCTAAGAACAGCAATGGCTTAGAAAATCTACTGACTAAAATCAAGGTCTCACTGGCATTTTCCTGAATTGCAACACACTTTCAGTTTAATTCTACTGTACTTTACTGGTTTTCCAGAGCAGCCTGGTAATACAATTAGTTGATAATATGTAGTGATAAGAGGCTTATGTCAGGTACGGTAAAAATCGTTCCTTTTCTTTGACTGATGGTTTGTTTATATGGTGTTTCCATGTGTTTATGTTCTTAATGTCCACTGGCAGAAGAATGCGAGTGCCTCTATTTTCTACGGGCACACGGCAAAAATTCACTGCCGTTTAGCCCAGTAAATAGCCAAATTTAGAGGGTCTGTTCTTGTGTTGAGTTGTAACAAAACTTTGGATCACTTTGTCACATAAAGCCATGTACTACTGTATACACATCATTGACTTTACCCCTGTATTTGAGAATTGTTGGGATAAAGCAACTTGGCTACTGCCTATAAGCAACTGATATGTTAGTTCTAGTGATTTTAGAACAAGAGTACATAAAATTTGGTGTCCCACACAATTAATATATAGTTTTATTTTTCAATGGCAAATCTGCCATTTTTTTTTTTTTGCAATATTGTAATCGTTCTTGGTGCAATTTATGATTATATATATTTAAAGGTAACTTTCCCCACCCATTAAGAATCGCGTATGGCAGCCGATAATTCAACGAGATTTTAGGAGATGGTGTTTATACTCCTCAAAAGACTCATAATAACGGAAAAGAGAAAAGCATAATCATCGACACAAAGGACAGCAGAGGCGCACGTAAGAATAAAAACAACTCAGTCCCATTGATATAAATATTAAATTGCAATATATCTTGAGCTTTCTGCTTTGCTCTGTAGACTATCACCATGAAACATATGTCAGGCTTAAGAGGAAGTTTTTTCTTTCAATTTTTTTTTTACAGTTATAATAATTTAATAATTATCAAGCCAATCCACTGGGGACCTCATAACATATCTGGCTACAGAAACTTGTCTGTGGCATTTTGCTGGATATTATCAATGCTGTGAGTGCATTATAATTTATTTAAAAGAATGCGCGTAATGAACGTCTGCAATACCCCACAGTCAAATACGAGTTCTATGAGACACAACCAACGAACGTAACCTCCATCCATGGATAATGTGATAAGTAAAACTCATTATTTTCATGCAAAATTGGATGAGATATTTTGAAATGAAACAGACTCTTAAAGCAATTCAGGATCCTCTCTGCAGTACTTTCTTTTTTTTGGGGGGGGGGGGGGGGGGAGGGGGTCTTAAATTTTGTTATGCAATCCTCTGTAGAAATTTAAGAAAAACTATGTACTATGCCCTGCCATGTAAGTAATTCTCTATATCTTTTTTTTCCTACAAATTTACCCCCTTTTCTCTCCCGGCCTCTACCCCTCCTCCCTACCAAACATTTACTGTCAAGCTGATAACAAAAATTATTCTTACTGTGCACACTCTCTACAGTACTATGTTTTCCATGCATGGAAATACAAAATAAAATGACGCACAGTATAAGATAACACCAACTAAGTATCTCTACAACATGTCACCAGTCTATTGAATGACTACTGTAGCTACATCTCCACAAAATGTCAAACATTTTACTTATTTTTACTCTCTCTTTTTTTTTCCGTGCCTCATCCAAACTGGTAATAGTACACGGAATACAAATGGATCATATTTGACATATGGGGCCACCCATATTACCTTAGTTCTTCAATAAAGAGTAGGGAAAAAAAATTGAAACTCATGGTATGGCAGTGATGGCAATGACCTTTTCTAAAACTTCTCCTGAAAAGAGACTTAATTAAGGTTCAAATAATCAATGTAATGTATTGTAAGAGTATATAGATGTCCTTCATAGGGAAATTGATTAACATTAGAGTGCACCTGTCTGACAGTAATGGTCAAGGATATCTCTATACTTAAAGCAGTATATATATAGATATAGATAGATATATAAAATATATATTATATAAATATATATGTAAAATACTAATAAATAGCAAAGTTCTATTCTAAAACAAAACAAACAATTCCAATGTGATTTTTTTGCATTTGCTGAGCAAGTTGGTTATTTTTTGCATAACCCTTTGCTATGTAGTACCAAATACATGATTCCTTTATTCCATTATTCTTGTTAAAAAAATAATTTCATCTTTTCTGAATAAAGAAAAACTCAAGTTTTCTTCTAAATTCTTTGACAATGGCACAGAGATAGCAAAAAGGGGGGAAGGGGTAAATAGGGGGGGGATGAGGGGTAGACCAGTATGTAAACAGACTATATAGGAATACTGTACAAAGCAGGTACTGCTATGGCACCTAGGCCACAGTTTGTAGATTTCAGAGTGCATCCATAGAGGGGAGACAGGTAAAGTTAACAGCACTATTTTTCAGAATGGAAATGAATGGAAACCATTATACTTCTTTCAAAAAACCTCTAACCAGTAGGCTTTATTTCCCCCTCTGGGGAGATTATCTTGAAAATTTTGTTTACACTCCATGCAACATTACCTGAAACAATTGAATTATCTGAACTAGTGAACCATCAAAACAGCAGACTGCACGTAGTAGAAAAAAGTGAGAACAGCTGTCTGGTCCGCGACGAAAAATCAAACAGCGAGCTTAACGAAAAAGCCCCTGCATCTACTTTCGTCGGTAAGACCTACGTAAGTACTAGTGTTTAACCATTCGACTTTTTATTTCTCTTCTCACGGGGTAAAATTTTGATCTCTGACTTCATCTCAGATGAAACTCCTAGAAGCTTCGGCGAACCGTGAAGATGGGGCAGTTTAAACGTAATCAAGTGTAAGTATGTCTGGTGATTCTTCACAGTCAGAGAAGTCAATTACATGCATATTTTCAACTCGAGAAATTGTTACGTATTTAAAGAAGACTAAAGAATCCAAAAACTAGTCATGAATAAAGAAACATCTGTCTCCAAAGAAGATGTTTTGTAGTGCACACAGATTATTTCCTGCAGCATCCCTGAAGCAGATGTGCATTTCTGTTACGTTCCTCGTTAAAGTAATAGTTAACGGAGTACACTGGCACTGAAAAAGATACTTTTTAAGCACAGATGTCGCTTCTCCGCTAAAAGGTCGTTCCTAAGTTATCAGACTTAAGAACATGTTTGGTCCAAAAGCCAAGCCCCAGGTTAGTTACTCTTGCATTTTTCTAGCCATTAGTCAATGAATGTTGAAAGTAGACACGCTTTTGGCAAGCTTTTAGTGTATACTTCCATGGTAATGAGTAAATTATTTCTTTCCATTGAAACATTGAAAGTTTGCATTACATACATATATATATATATCTATATATATACTCATCAGGCGTAAGGAATCGAATCCCAGATCTTGTGTCTCAGACTGAAGTCCGTACCACTGCACCACAGTTATTCTACTGGTGTGTGAATGCGTGTAAACTGGCTTTGAATAACTGTCATTAAGTGCATATGACCCAAGTGTTATGATTGTACAGAGTGCATCCCTGGTGCTTTGAATCTGACAATTAACACAGAATAACCACTCGTTATAGGCAAGCCAAGTCGTAAATAAGAAATGAATGTGCAGCAAGTGATATGACAGCTATATAGTAAGTAAAGAAAGAACAACGCACCGGAAAATGGTTCAACAAATGTGATCCACCCACTTCAATGGGATGTAAATTTAACACCAACCCCCCGACCTCCTTATAACAAAAACAGATCGCAGGAAAAACACAACTGTTGACCAGCGCAGTGATAAAAATGATAAGGATATAAAATAAACTTTGACACGATTTAGATTTTGAAATTTGAGGATACGTTATCAGATTAAAACTACAAACCAAATTCTGAAAAATGTTTGTGTCAACTTTTTACCTACTGAAGTTAAATGATCAATATATTTTCGAACGCCAACGCCAACCAACGCAGACAAACACACACAACCGGCTCAGATTCTTCGAGACTCTTGAAAATTTGCGAGACTTGTCCGTGGGCGAGCAGGAAATAACCAACTATATATGCAGCTCCATGACACTCTCTGTGCCAATGAGTGGTTTCTACATTAAAGGAGCTTTCTCTCTTGAGTTTTGTCAATATTTTGATACTTGCTTTAATCAAAGCATTTTGATTCAGTCACGTTTCACATATCATTTCAGATAAGAAAGTAGTGAATTTTGTTGTTTTCCCCTTCACAGTTTGATTTTTTGGATGTGATTTGCACTAATTATGAAAATGTCTCTGAGGGACAGATTAATTAATCATGATAAGTTCCAGTTCCTAATTATTGATCAATTTGCCAGAAAGAAGAAAAGAAGAAACAAAACCAGAAGATGTCTCAAATGTAAAATTGTATTCATCTTGCTTTCAAGCAATATTTTGAACGTGTTTCAAACTTTTTATCATTCTTGGTTGAACATCTACAGTAATGAAAATCACACATGATTGGATATGCCTCATGTGTGAATAAAGATATCTTAATTATGCGCATGATAATGACCATACGGTTGCTACCTAACAGTCCACTTATAGTTCCAATTAGGAAAATTCGACCTTTTATAAACAGACCCACATTTTGCGTCCCACAGATTTGTTGCAATGTCTTCTTCTGTCATCAATGGCAAACTTATGCCTAATTTCATCATTTCTGGTGAGATTTGGTGAACTAAAGCAACAGGTTATTTTCTTACTGCCTTTTTTCCCCTTTCCCTTGATATGAAGAAGGTTTTTATTACCAGACTGAAAACAAATACGACACAAAATACAGCTTTAAACTATCTCGGAGGGGTGGGGGGAGGGGTTGGCTCACTGCAACGCGCATTTGGCCGTTAGAAAAAGTAGCAACAATATTTAATTGCAGCTTACTGCAGCAGGTGCTTTCTTTACACTTTTCTACTCACTCAAGGATAAATTTGATCAAAGAAAATCTGGAACCAGAAGGTCGCAGATTGAAGTATTTATAGAATTATTACAAGGTGTCTACCAAACAGGAGACATGTACCAAAAAGACGATATAACCAGGCATGAGAAAAACATGCAGCTTTTGAACTCAAACCTTTGACATTTGGTCAACAACTTCACCAAACTAACCTACCACGTACTACTCAGCACAAGTATTGCAATCGGTCAAATGGAAAAAATATCCTAGACGTTACTAAGCAGCAAATGAACGTCAACGAAAATGGTAATTAATGGTTTCATTTGGTTGTCGACAGTTCATCATCTCGACAACTTTTTTTTTCCAGATTTTTAATCAATGTAAAATGGTAATAGAAGCATTTCTCCAAAATTTTGTGAATTTTGGAATTCATTAAATACTTCAAAAGATAGGTAAGTCAAACTTAGCTAATGGATAACATTGTCATGGTCATGTCTTTTGTATTGAATAACATCATGAGAAATGTATATACCAAAATCAACCCCGGAAAGCTGCTTTAAGTCTCATACACTGTATAATTTTGTTGCAAAAATTGTCGAGCAAAGGATAGGTTGACAGACGAACAACTGTAATATTAATACAATCATTTTTTAAAAGAATGGATATATAGATCAGGTGAGATACAGTTATACTCAAGGGCAGCCAATCATAAATATCATCAAAGATTTTGCCATTGTAGGCTGTAAGGAGAGATATGATATGTAATATTACACATGACCTCCAGTAGATGTGAGAGATGAAACTATATCTCGTATAAACAACTTGATATTTGGTTGTAATTTACAGCTAATCTGCATCAAAGCAACCTGTTTTATGCAAACAACCAAAAATAAATAAAAAATAATATCAAAGACCGAGATGATGAGGTTATCAACCTCTGGTAAAAAGCCCAAAAAAAAAAAAAAAACACTTTCTGGTTCGCTATTAGCCTAAGTAGTAATTTCATATACAGTTGTATGTGTGAAAGCCACTAAAATATTGGTATAACAATATTTATACCAATATAAATATTGGTAAACTGCTCATAAAATCCATATGAGCAGTTTATGGATTCTGTCATAAACAAAGAAACAGGGAAAAAAAGCTTTTAAGGGTTGATTTTGCTCAATTTGACTAACTATTCGATACTAAAAATCAAATAACGATACAGTACTTTGTAATGTATAATCAAGTTTCATCTCAATTATAGAACATATTTTTTTGGTCAATTCTTGACAAATTCAGGATTTTACTACATAATACTAGCTAAAACAAAATGTCAGAGGTAATTTGTTTTAGTACTGACTTTCTAACAGTGTATTAACTAACTGTGTAAGAAAACAACAAATTTAAGAGGGGCTTGTCTTTATAGTTTAATAATTTTAGTTTGAGTAAAAGTTCACCCACGGGATTGACAAGGAATTATCGGTAATGGAAGGGCAAAGGCAAATGACGGTGAACGAAGCACCTGACACTTCTGTTGTGCTACGAAGCAGGAATTATACATGGAAAGTAATCCACCATGTTGGATACCGAGCTGTGTGAGTATCTGCTTTGTTTCTAGTCTTTTATAACTATCGTCCTGCTATATACGGAATCTGATCAAAATGGTCAGAAGTTAGCATGAAATGAATATTTTCCCTTTCTTGCCCGATTGATGTTAACCAACTCCACATGAATGCTTGGTTAAATATGCAAATTTATGCAAAATACCAGGAGACCTGCATTGACAATATCGGGGGCAGAAATGCTTCGATTTGTATCTGACAAAAAAGTCATTCCTGGTGGGGAATCAATGTAACATTTTGTGTGTGGTTCATTTTGACAAAATTACTGAAAATGATTAAAATGATGATTAAAATGATGAGGAAATCTGTTCAAAGTTATCAGTAGAGTCAAAAAAAAAAAAAAATGCTTGCATCTCTGAAACGCTTCAACCCCTTCGGCGCAAAACAGATTTCATTCACTTATGTTGATTTGTAAAAGTTACTGAGGCATAAACAAGGGGGCCATGTATCTGGGATACTATTAAAATTTGTATAGGGCATAGGACTTATAGCACACCTTGTTTGTGTAGAAGGCTACATACATACTAATGGCAGGCATCTGTTGCTAAAATCAAAGTATTTGAAAATGCAGGTCGCTGACACTGGTGTGCGTGTGAAGGCTTGCATATATATATGTCACTAATGCTCCGAGGGAATTTCCCATAACCAGAAATCCAAATAACAGTTAAGCGACCATTAACGATTAAAGGGTGTGAAGACTCGCGCAAAAAGAAACGTCTCATGCCGGTAATCTGACCTAGTTTCGAATGAGGTGTAACAGAAGTATTAGACACCACCATCGATCCCAGAAAATACACACACAGCTTGCTACCGTCGATAATTAGACACTAGTGTACAGTCAGTACATACAGCTGCGGTCAATATCCACAGCACAGTGAACAAACGATACAGCGATGGGCATCTCAGGTCCAGCTAAAGATAACAAGGTATCCCGTTTCATTACTGTCTGCATTTTGTAGTGACTAGCAGAAAACTTCACTTGGAAGCAATGGAAAGTAAACTTTTTCAGAGCGCGGCACACGGTTTTGGGCGAGTCTTCAATGCCTTTAAGTCCTGCAGAATGCACTTACTTTGTTTTTCTTCCTTTTCGGACACTTTTGAAGATGGCTTTCATTGCAGGTGTAGCCTGAACCTGACAGAGCAAAAAAAAAGAAGAAAGAAAGAAAATTAAACAACCAGATTCCACGGTTTCAACCTTAAAGATTTTTTAAATTTTTGTTTATGAAAAGCCACCTGTGAAGCAGAAAGTCAAAAATGTAATCCAGGAAAAAAATATATAACTCTTGAGAGACCCATCTTTAGTCACAGATCTACAGTCACCTCTCTAAGGACTGAAACTCCAGTTGGACGGCCCTGCAACATTAACTTAAGTGACCCACACTACCTCCAACATGATTTTACACTCGTATATCAACCGTATTTGATGACAGTTATGAAAGCCTTCATCTTAACAAGGCAAAGACTATGGATGCCCACTGCCTTGCCCAATGCCCATCCAACATGGCCTGAACATCCAAGCAGGGAACAATCTCTTTCTTCTCCCCATTTGCCTAACTCCTCCGTTCATTTCTTAACAGGCATAGTTCATTTGTATCCCTATGCTATTCATCAACATATTTTTTTTTCATTTTTGTGCACATATTTGTTTTCTGCTTGTTTTAATCCCCTATTATTCCTGTCGCTGACTTCCACTCCTCAACCTCCGTTGGTCAATCTCTGTCCCTTACACTTATCTCATACAGAAATTTCATACAGAAAAAGAGTTATTTGATTTTGGCAAAAGTAAGTTGGCCTGACATTTTGAGCAGGATCTTCTTCAGAGGCTAAATGACAAGTAACAGTAACAGAAGGGACAAAACTTCTCTCCATCCCGTTTCTACTAATCCCCTTACATCTATCTCTTTGTGTTCACCATGCTCATTAACCTGTCTGTATTCTGTGCGTGTTTTTGTCACTTCTGTTACATGTTACTTGTCATTCAGCCTCTGAAGAAGATCCTGCTAGGATCGAAACGTCAGGCCAACTTACTTTTACACATTTTCTTACACAGGCTCTCTAGTGGATAAGCAGTTTTCTAACAGTTTTATTTTATTTAGAAATCTCATTTATCAATTTTCTTTCCATTTCTTCCATTTTATGATTCATTAATACTTGTTAATCTCTAATATATTCATATTTTCAACTTTAGGTGATTAACTGTCAGTTCCATCTGTCCAATACATCTGCTTTCTCTATTGTGTTTATTCACTCTGCCTCCGAGGATCACCCTGCTAGGATCATGACAGCAGGCACTCTAGCAAATGGCAACAATTCAGGAATGGTGGCACTCTTCAGAAATAAGATAGTAACTCTATGCATGTACTGATAAACATCTGTCTGTTCTCTTTATAGAATGTTCTATTCCAATATCTCAATTTTAAGAGAAATACCCTAATGAATATTCACAGAAACATTGCATCAGATTTTAACCTTGTTAGTATTACATGAAAACATAAGTTTCTTGTAGATAAAGTATTGAATCTCAAGACTAAACTGACATCTTAAATATGCAACATTGAAATGTATACAGATTAATTTGCATGATTTGCAGAATTCCTATTTGCATATTCCTCACTTTCCAGTTTCAACAGAGAACTGGGAATGAAGATGGGCTAGCAATTCCTCTGCTGCCTTGCACTTGATTTTAATTACTGACCAGCATACGAACTTTCCACCATAATATTCGACAACTTAACGACTGTATCTGTTCTAAAGACTACTCGACCATACAATCAGAATAAATGTTAAGTTAATCCTGGTTTATCAAATTCTCTTCAAGTTCACAGCAAATCTCCAACCAAAAATTATTTTTTTACTCTTTGTGCACTGTTTGTTCACAAAAAAAATGCTTGATTTATGGAGCAAGAACACATCTACCAAACTAAGCCGTTTCTTGATTATTCATCTATTCTCACGAGACCACAAACTGAGGCATTATCTTCTCTCTGTTTTCTTTCTTTCCCAATAAAAATGAAATCCAAGACCGACTGGAAACGAAAACCCGATAGATTAACAACTGAGAGCAAAGATGGTATGGCTCCCATCATACCACGACTAGGCTATGCAAGCTGGAACAATTCACACCATTTAGCCATAAATTTAATAATAATGTTAATATAATAATAACATTTTTCTTAACTTTTCTTTTGTTTGTTCTTACTTCACATCTCAAATTTTTGTCTTCCACTAACTCCAGGTTGTTTGTTGAAGTCCACTTGGTAAAACAAGTGGAATTCCTCAAGAATCACTTTCAACCGATGATCAGGTACAGAAAATCAATTGCACTACATCACAAGCAGTCTTCCGTTCTTATTTAATGAACTTTAATAAAGAAATAATTGCAATTAGTGAATAAATTTGACATATTTCTACCTCCCTCTGCCACCACTCCTCCCCCCAACCAAAAAAAAAAGAAAAAAAGGCAGAAAAGAAAAGAAACTAAAGAACTTAACATTTTTAGATCTATATTATATAGGTCATGATGTTCTCTATTATGTCTTCAAAGCAACAATGAAGTGTTATGAACAAGTCTCAAGCCTGTGATGTTCATGATGTTATGCAAAGAACCGTGTGCATAATTCTTTTAGTGTTTTCAAAATTTTCTTTTTATCATGCTCAAATGTAGTCAGTTTTCGTGGTCTTAGTCTTCATTAAAATTACTATAGCAACACAGAAAATGACATTAATAGCATACCAACCTTCTAACCAGAACACCAAATTGTGTCACAAGTTGAACCTGAATTAACTCAAGGACTCCCCCCCACCCCCCCCCCCTCCAAAAACAGGGACTTACTTGTTCAGGTGGTTTACTTTCGAGATGTTTTAACCGTACCCCGACGAAAAATCCATGTTCTGAAATCTGCAGATGGGGAGAGTCACATACATAAATATTAAAAGATTATTACAGGCATATCGATGGAAGGAAATTGCTAATTTGTAAAACATTGTTTGTCTGTCTGGTTACATTCAATACAAGCAAGTATAGTGACTGTCACATAGATGGATATACCATCTAATAGATCCACTATCCTAATGTACTTCCAATGGATGAATCTACTATACCATAGGTGCATCTACTGTCCAGTAGAAAGACCCACAAGCCTAAAATGGACTTCAAAGAAATGGATCTTCTATCCAACAGATTGATCCACGATCCTACTCTACTTCCATGGAACTGCTATCCACTAGACAGATATACTACCCACTAAATGGATTGACTATCCACTAGACGGATTTACTATCCACTAAATGGATCTACTATCCACTAGACGGATCTACTACCCACTATATGGATTTACCATCCACTAGATGGATTTAATATCCACTAAATGGATTTACTATCCACTAGACGGATTTACTATCCACTAGATGGATCTACTATCAACTAGATGGATCACTATCCCATACATGGGTCTACTATCCCCTAAATAAATTTACTACCCACTAGATGGATCTACTATCCACTAGATGGATCTACTACCCACTAAATGTATTTACTACCCACTAGATGGATTTACTATCCACTAGATGGATTGACTATCCACTAGATGGATCTACTATCCACTAGCTGGATCTACTATCTCATAGATGGATACACAATCATAATACGTAGTTTCACTAGACGGAACAAGTTATATTGCAAAGGAATTATGAGAAGGAAATATTTTCGCAACTGAAACTGATTAGTGCTAATAGAAGGTAAATGTGTTATACTGACATATCGAATGGAAGGGTAGTCGCCATTGACATCAAATATATACTCCAGCAGCTGTTGAGAGAAAAATTGAAAGAGAAACTAAAAATCTATCTGAGAGTTTACGATGAGTGGTCATTGTCCGGTATCATGTAACCAAGCGATTAATTATGCATAAATTAAAGGGACTAGCAAGTGATTCATAAAGGAAAATCATTCTCTGCGAAAAATGATCTCATAAAAATTGTGAACGCAAAGATTCTCACAAAAGTCTTTGCAATACATATTTCAGAAGTGTCAAAGAAATTCTGGAAACCATGATGCTAGTTATTTAAGCTTAGCCCCCTCTTTAGCATATCCAGCAATTTTTTCTTTTCTTTTGATGATGTCACTGTACTGTCCCTTTAAAAGTAGAATATAGAACTTTGACCTTTCTCTTGAATACACAGGATGAACTAAGTTTGACTTTTCATGTTTAATTATTCATAGTGTTTTTTTTTTTATAGTATGTTTTATAGTCTTATTCACACAGTGATAAGTTTGACTGTATTTACATAACACAACTAGGCAGAAGACAAACTATAAATTCAGAACTGATTTTGGACATTTCATCATCGATTAGCAACTTCTGAAGCCAGTTGATGAGCTTACTAAAACTTTCTAACTACAGTAGTGTCTTTCCAACCTACAGAGTTTGAGAGCGAATGCTGCACCCACCTCTGACCCTCCCTCTCCTCTGGCCTGCCTCTTTGCACAACTTGCCTCTCTGTGAGGGCATTATCTGTCAGTTTGACCCATAAATGTCAATAGGATTGATATCACTATTTAAAGCAAAGCTGCCACAAAGTAACACAAAGTTTAGATGGTTCCCAAAAGTACCGACAGGCTTAGATGTATACACAGTTTTGTATTCCCCTTTCTGTCTGTCTATCTGTCCGTCACTCTGTCAGTCTATCCAACTATCTATTTCTTAACTATGTAGCTAGAACGAACCTCTTTGACACCAGGTTGTTTGCATTTCTGCAGTTGAATTCTGTCTGGGAAGGCCTGAGTGAGGGTTTCCCCTGAACTCATCTCAAACATCATATGACCTAGGACAGATGAAAAAAACACAGAAAGGTTTAAATTCAAAATATCTTTGCTCTACTGAATGATTTGGGATACTTACTGCAGATGTATTCAGATCCAGGACAGGTGAGTATATAAAGTGACACACCAGTTATTATATATATATATATCATAAAATGAGAGATATTTAGTCAGCATCCTAACACTGATGTTATAAGTGTGTTGTCGTATATTATTCTCATCAACAATTTTGCTGAGCCAAGACCGAAATATGCTCCCACAATTCCCAATGCACATCCCACAGTTGGACCTTTGACATGCAGTGCTTGATCGAACCTGCATTAAGCAACAACAACAGCAACAACACCCAGTAATGTATGAACTAAGGACCTGCCTAGTCGATTTCCAAACACCATTTAATTCCTCAGATCAGAATGCATATTAATATCAGCAGAAAAATGTGATTTAAAGAATTTAAGCTGATTGAAAACCCCCGTCGTGGGGATATCTACGGGGATGGTGGCGTTAATTTACCGAATGAAAGACTGTCCAATGATTGTAGATTGTCCCTGAAGTACTTCTCCAGGACAGAATGAAGCTGCGAGGTGTAGCCCAGGCATACATTCTCGTATCCAGCTAATCTGCAACAAGAGAGAAGCAAACTTGAGAGGTTTTTGAATTTCATTCAAAATATGACCCTTCCTTTTTTCATCATTTTTGCCATTGAAAATAACCAGTAATGTGAAAGAAGATAGTTTTAGAAACAAAAAAGCCAGCCCCTCCCTCACCCCAGATTACTATCTAAACTGATTTGGAAGGAAGAGGATCATGACCTTAGAGGGTCATGGTGTGGGCAAGGGGGGGGGGGGACTGCAAGAATGGTACGAGTTTGAAGGCATGGTAGATTAAAGTGCACAGGTATAGAGGAGACAGGTAAGAGATGATTGAAGTAAATAGTACATTTTTTCTACACCAATTTTAAAAATATGTACATGATACATTCTATGATGAAAACCTTTTGTGTCTATTTTTGTTATTCTTTTGTAAAGCCTACCTAATGTGTATCCCCAAAAAATATATGCATAAAATAACCATGAAGTATGAGAACGGAAGAATTTCACTGGATTAAATTCATCTCTGATGAATTTCACTGCAGACTGTTGTCCCCATATAACTTACAAAACATGCATTTCTTCAGTTGCACAATAGCCAGAAGGGCAGGTTTATATTTCAAGCCCGAACCATTGAACTCTACTCCCATACACTTTATTCAGCCAAACTTCTTCAGCCAAAGACAAAATTCTGTTGAAGTTTGTAACATGAAAAAAGAATATGAGGTTTAATTTACCTGCATGTTCTTCTTTCCAGGATGACATTACCAGAGTGGACATTACCATGGTAAGGAAAACCTTGTTCTTCTAAGTAAATCAGTGCCTGAAAACACCATAAAAGAAAATGTAATGTAATACACAGAGAGTACAAAGGAAAAAGAGTTTGGGTTGGGGGTGGGTGGGGAGAAGGGGGGATCTGACTGGCCAATTATGTGATTTTAATTTAAAGAACAAAGGATACGAAAGGTGCATTTCCAAGGCTGAGACGCATAACATCTGCTTTAAGAAAAAGCTAATGAGCATATTTTACGTTTCGAGCAGTTGTGCATTTTTGACAATGTTGGTGTAAACGAATTTCCTGTAGCTTTTACTGCAAAAGGTTACTTTCCTTAGTAAGCCAATCTTAACACAAAATTGATAGACAGTTTGGGGCCGGTCATTTTCTCCACCACTTCCCCGCCTAAACTATTAACAAATAATGGGAAATCATAAAAATAAAGGGAAAGATAACTTTCTGGCAAAACTAACTGGGCGATTATTGACAAAATTTTGACAGAGCAAAAGAGCTTTATTGGTCGGAATAAGCCTTCAACCACTGGCCGGAGAACTCCAAGGTACAGAGTCGGACGACAGTCCTCAGTGCCGACCGGCACAAAAAGAGAAAGAAAGTTACCTGTAAAACCTGCAGGCCAAATAGCTTCAGCTCGTTACTCGGTAACGCTCTACCCTTTATGCCGTATTTATCTTCCACGTAATTGTTTGGACTGACCTAGAATGAAAAAAAATAATATAAAATATAAAAATAAAATATAGAGCCCATATTTTTAACTGCATCTTGGGATTAAACCTAAACTTGAATAGTTACACGACACTTTGTTCTTGTTAATTTGCCACGTTCTAGCAACGGACATTGGAATTTCAGGGACATTTGTTCGGATGTGAAATCAAAATCATTTTTGCCATTAAGGTATGAATGATCTTGGTCACTCGTTTGTGGATGGTTAGGTTATGCTCCTGCTGCTGAATCTTTGGACTTATCTGAATTTGCAAAATCCTTAACAAGAGAGAGAGTATGGAACGCCAAAATGGACATTAATTTAATCACTTTTTATACAGCTTTTGCTCCTACTACGGTAGTAAACTTTGTGTCTCATATTGAGAAAACAATTACAAGTCATTATACGAGGTTCTTTTTACGCAGCATAATGACTTAGGCTTGAATTTTAATTGGGCAGTCTGTTAGCTGTCACAGAAAGGTTGCCATTTCGGAAAAAAAAAATCATATTGTCTTTACTATGCAGTTTTTACTGCTGCATAATGACTTCAAGAAAATTTGAAGTCATTAATGTGGCAATATTTACAGTCTAATTATGACCATGAAAGCAAAAACTAATTATGCGGCAATATTATTGTCAAATAAGGACTAACCGATATCTTACTCATTATGCGGCAGTCTTTACTTCAGCATAACAACTTCGTTAACGTACTCTTTCTTCTGCAACATTTTTACGCAGCAGAAAAAAAAAAAAAGAGAGGCCTTCCACCTTTGATACCTTCCACACATCTTTCATACTAGTTTTGAAAGCACAAAAGGAGATTTGAAATTGCATCAATGAAATGGGCAAATCAATCTTTCTTGGTAGGTCCGAACCTGTCTGTAAAGATCCTTCCGAATACAATTTTTGACAACAGAGTGGCTCTCGTCCCCATAGTTTGCTGACCAACGTGCTATACCTAACTCTCGGTTAAAAATCCTTGGAACTAACACATCTCTAGCTTAGTCGTCTACCAAATATGTATAAATATTGGCAACTGTGGACATGGTTAACTTCAAAACGAGGGTTTTTCGACATGGCATTTGAAAATAGAAATCAAATGAAAAGTTTTAAACTTGACAACTTGTAAAAATAAAACTTTGAAAAAGCTTAAAGTTGATTAATTTACCCCATAGATGTGATCTTTCAAGGAGCCCCTCTTCTCATAATTCTGAACACTAATGACGAGGCTCTGGTCTGTCCATAGATCCAAGTCGAGCACGGGCCAAATGAAAGGATGCTACAGAAGACAAAAAACCTTGAGTTAATGAGGCAGAAATATAACATTTAACCAAATTAATTTAAGTTCAAGCAAACTGTTAACTTATGGATTCTCGGCAAAAATATATAATATCATCTTAACAAGCTTGAAAGTTTCATCTCATGTATTTTCTATCCACGTCAAGAGATGTCCTCTTCAAATTTAGCGTACTTTTAATATTACACGTTAAAGAAAATACATTTCCACCCTTCCCCTCCTTTCACATATGTCTCAAGAATTTAGTGAACAAAATATTTTATCATAAAATATTTTGCATTGCAAAATAATGTTCCCCTCCAAGGGCCAGGAGAACATACTATTGATAAAGTTTAAGCCAAATTGGCAGATGTCACGATCAGAAATGTCTTTTTAGTACTGTATATACCAACTGCGCATAAATCATGTATTTAATCCTGACATAAATCATCTGTTAACTATAGATAGTAACCATATTAACCAGAGTAATTCTTTAAATACTTCTTCAAATGATACAACTCTGTGGGGAGATTCAGTAAGACGATGATTTCAGACCCATATCAATTCCTTAGCGCCATTCCCTGTGCGGCACACGAACTGAGTTCGACCGCCGCAGTTTTAGGCCTATGACTTTACCATATA
>KN886201.1:0-11459 GCA_000934455.1 Apostichopus parvimensis
GGAATCTAGCTTGGACTATGGATTTGACGTTCAACGACAAAAGTCAATAGATCTCCGTCGGCAATTTTCGAAAAGCTGTAGTTTTTTCCAACGTCTGAAGAGTCCTGTAACCTGCAGGAAATTATACCCAGTTTCGGTTCGTGCCCCTTATTCTGTGGACCGTCGTCTTAGTATAACAACACGCAAGAAGTTTGCTGATGGATTAGCAACTGGCAAGCAATCTTGTTTTAATCATTACTACGGAAGCTTCAATACTCCACTGTATCGAAACAGCTCACAGTACGTATCATTTGTGATTCAACAACAGTGTGGTTCAGCAGACGATGCAACTCCTTACCTTCTGAGAGTTTGTCAAGGTCGTCGGTCACCTCCTCCAACTTTAGATCTCGTTTAATGTAAGTCGTTACATCGGTCGCCAGGGTGTTTTCTGTAAAGATGTTAGAAAATTCCAATTGTTGAAAAAAAGTTCTTTTTTTGTTCTTGCAAACATTGAGAAACCAAAACAAAGCCAACTGGCATTAGTTATTCCTTGCCAGTTTTTACAGTATATATGAGATCATTTAACATAAATACAAATTGTGAGCAGACATTTTTTTTTATCTTAGACAAGAATTTCTTTTTCCCATGTCACCACCAGCCTGTGAGAACTAGACATGTTCACACACACCCATACACACACACACAAGCCATCACCATCGCAATGATTTCTTTTGCCTACAGTAAGGAACAAAAGAGTCTAAGGGACTCAAATCGTCGATAATTTTGATGCATTAAATTCAATTCTGGTAGGGATAGGTAGCTCTATAAACTCACGCCCTTGGCTAGGCAAAAAAATAGTCAATTTGCGACAAGGAAATGCAACTTTGACTTTATCAATGATGCGTGCAAGCTTGGCGTGTGATTGTATCAGGACAAGATAATAAAACAACAAACAAACAGACAGATGAACGGACATTGGACCGTTAGATTGGGAGATTAATTAATAATACATGCATGATAGCAGGGACAAACTTCATGAGAGCTGCATACATAGCAATTACCATGACACTCACATGAATTATTCACACTAATCAATCTAGCACAACAAAATAAATACATAAAACTAAAAAGACAATTCAAAATGTGTGATAACATTTTCCTGATAGTCAATCTTTCCCACGAAAAAAAAAACTTCCTTGAATTTTCTTGCTTGTGTTTTCTTTTCAAATGTAAATGCCATGAAAACATTAGCCATGATGTATACAGAGATCATAAACTCAGACCGTTATTGTTACATTATGATCATATGATGATTGTGTATAATTTGTGTGTCCTGTTTACTATACAATTTCCTTTTAATAGTTAGATGTTTGGATATTTTATCGTTATTGCTAACTTTATCCAACATTGTCTTTTGTATTATATACGTCGATCTCTTTTGTTTATTTACGTACATTCTGATGTACACTTATGAGCACACAATAAACTTTTCAATATTTTTTTTAATTACTATTTTTTCTCCCTACCACTCCCCCCCCCCCCTCACAAAACTGATATGTAGGTTTGGTGACTAGAACACCAGCTTTTGGATGGTAGAACTCCCTATCGTAAGGATCATACAGTAGGCTTTCCAATATTCTTGTCTCCAAATTGATGGATGGTGGCACTAATTTATCATTCTGCCTATTAGAGGGGTAGCAATTAGATGTCCCCCACCCTCCTGCCTGAAGAACTCCAAAACTGATTTCGATTGT
Organism: Apostichopus parvimensis; assembly: GCA_000934455.1. Classification (NCBI taxonomy): domain Eukaryota; kingdom Metazoa; phylum Echinodermata; class Holothuroidea; order Aspidochirotida; family Stichopodidae; genus Apostichopus; species Apostichopus parvimensis. The sequence continues at coordinate 1,734 of KN886201.1, forward strand.
CAGAATAGAGATTTGGTCTCTGACAACCGTTATAAATTTGCCTTGGAGCATGTATGTATTTACCCTTTAGGTATATAATAAAGATGAAATCAAATAATCCATTGATCCATCCCTTACGATATAAAGAAAAGCCTTACAGTACAAGTGTATTCTTGGAATGGCCGTTCAAATCCTAGAACTGCTTGCTGGAAAACTTGTTACTACTTGTCAAGATTTTATTTCCTTTTAAGACCTCACGACCAAGGTCACATTCCAATGCTTTTACCAATTCGCTCCATTAGGGAAGAAGGAAGTGCAATAGTCGTGTGAAGACACGTAAGTGGAGAGTGCTGTTATCCTAATGCACTGATAAAGAGCACAGAAGGTAAGTGTGCAGTAAATTGGGAGAAGATTTGTAAGCCAGGACTAGAAGGGATTATGAGCTGTCAATGATAAATCTTGGAAGCCCTGTCCACTCAAATCATTAATACTGTACTACTACCACTCACCTATTAAATTAGTCCGAAGTAATTCATCCACAAAGCCATACTGGTCATCAACCATAAACTTCACTTGCTAAACAACGAAAGGAGAGACCAAACAATATATAAATATGACATTTTGTAATATTGAACAAAGAAGGTTTTAAGGGGGGTTGTCCTTTTCAACAAAGTAAGAGCAGAAGAAAGTCTGAAATGTTACAAGAAAGATGAACATTTTACGTAGAATTCAAAATGAAAATACAATATTTGACACACAGAATAATTGACACAACAACAACAACAACAATTAAAATCCCGCCAAGGCTTCACAATAGCATTGTTTACAAACTGAACAGGTCAAAAGCCTATTTTGCAAAGTCATAATTTACTATTAAAATTGACTGCCTTAGGGATGGCATGCAATTACTTTAACTTTCTGAAAATGTCACAGCAGTAAAAAAATAGAAACCCTTTAGTCTTGTGTGCTAACACTATGAAAACAACAACAATAGGTTTCAAACATCCTTCCTTTATCAATAGGTCAACTGCAGTTTGCTTTCAAACCTAATAGATAAACATGTAAAGGGTAATCACGAAGACCTCGTTGATACTAGTAATTGCTTTTGATGGCTTCAAGTCGTGGCTCTGCAACTGAGAGACAATGCTGTCAAAATATCTCCAATCTTTAGATTGTTAAAACTTACACTGATATATGTAAGTACTTCTAAACGAAACTATCAAAGTCATTAATGATTACAAAGTGCTTGCAAGTTAGAGTTAGAGGCCTGACCTTTTTTCATTTCATACACGGCCTGTAATGACGGTTGAGAGAAAGACGATACTTCAACGACATCTATGATTTTAATGATTGACTCACGAATTGTGACTATGCATGATCAAAAACATCCCCAAACTGTCAGTGACAAAGGTCACCAGGTCACTCTAGCCACGGAAGAGCGAGTGTGCATTTCTTGTGAGGAGCCAGGTAAGTTAAGCGCAAAATTAAATGAGGAATCCTACATCACAATTCCAAGGAACTCACTAATCACTACCAGCCTTTTGAAAAATTTCACGTATGTTCTAGCTTTGTGGAAAAAACAAGTAAGTTTTTTGAAAAGTCACTGCTATATAGTACTGTATTATTCGATGGGGCAAAAGTTTTGATATATGAAATTCTGTGTGATGGCCATAAGTTCATCGGCCTTCACTCCTTGTTGACTATCTCGAGACGTAAGTACCTCTACAGATGTACCTCACAGGAATGGGTGACAAATCTAAAAGAAAACTTTTACACTAACGAGAAAATTCAAGAGGATGCTTTAGTCGACTGTTTTCGGGGGAGAGACAGAGGTAAACTTGAAGCTGGATTCACTGATAACAGAACAAAATTTCAGAGCTGATAATTTTAACAAATTTGACTCATGAAGATGAAAACCAGTGGTTAGAGTTACATATTTTGCCAGTTACACAGATTACATACATACATACATATTAGACACTTATATAGCGCTGCTACATCGAGATCATAGCGCTTTGACAACTTAGCCTTGGTCATTGGTAACTTGTCACACCTACACACCAAAGTGTGCGCAATTTAATCAATCTCTCCTGGGGCACCACAGTGCACCACAACCACGTGTCCCCCAGGGTACTTCCCGTAGGGTGCAGCCACAAACTATACCACGCAACTATATTTACAAGTTACCTCGCAAGTCCCCATTTATACACCTGGGTGAAGAGAGGCAATGGAGATAAAGTGCCTTGCCCAAGGACACAACGCTTAGATCATCAGTCCACTGCCTTAACCACTTGACCACAACGCCCTTTTGGAAAGGGCATGTTTTGAGTGGAGCCATGTGAGAGAGGAGTTAAGTTCAACCCACATCCATGTCATGCATTATCAGGTTTTATTTTCCAACAGTGAAATATGAGAGGCATTTTCAGGCGATTACAACGGTTTCCTACTTCAGGAAACTCAAATGGACAAAACTGACAGAAAAATAGCTCGCAAAAGGTCAACACCCTAAAGCTTAACTGAAGCATGCAACACACTGACTGACTGACTGACTGACAAACACATACACACACGCGTACACATACTGTACAAACACACAGAGAGTTCAGATTAATAAAAGGTTAGAGAAACAAAGTCATTTCAAAATACAGTGTCTTCCCAAACCTGGTACAGACTATTATTGTTTTATACTTCCTTGTAAATCTGCTTGGACAATTTTGAATTCCTCTCGTGGCGTGTGAAGCAGTCCGTGTTTGTTTTGATTTATTGTGTTCTAGATTTCTTACTTTTTTGGGGGCATTATCTTTACATATTTTTTATAAATTTCTTACACATATTTATTACCGAGCAGGAGGAGGGTTATGATTTTGGATGTGTAATATTTTTATACATTGGCTGTATAAATAAATGAAATGAAATGAGTTGAAGAGGGTCCTCATAACCTGCCACACAATTTTTTGACCGATAGGTAGAGCTCGCCTCTTTAACCTTCGTTAAATCGCTGAATATTTAGTCCAATTAAACCAGCTTGTTGTGCTGGTAATGTGACAATTCTCGCCACAGGTATTACACATGCAGGAACACCAAAAAAAGCCAGTTTACCGTGTGGCATTCAATAGTGTCACTACTAATATTTTATACCTTTGAGAGATCTTTTCTTTTCCTTATCACGTATACATGTATGAACAGTATCCATCGTATTAACGCGAGAAATATGTGTATGCTTGAGTCGAGAACGAATGAATCCGGTTGGTAAGCAAACTTAGCTTAGCTTAACATTTTCATTTATATAGCGGGAGAACCAGTTGATTTAATGTTTGCTCTAGCGACAAAAATTCCTACAGAATAGGTCGTACAAGTTTGCCTTTAGTGTCACATGCCTATAATTTCAATCAAAAGGAAACAGTTACAGGATTTGAGGTGAGGGGGGAAGCAGGAAAACTGATGTGTAAATACTTAAAATCACTTGGAAGCAATAACTCATTCACATGAGTGTAAAAACAAATAACAAGTAACAGGTTGTGAAGAGTACATAAGAATTATATGACTCTCCAGTCAAGACCCATCGCGTCTATACAAAAGTTACCTTTGGGTAATTATATAGCTACCTAACACTGTCCAGTGGAAAAACAAGGTTTCCTCTTTTATAGTAGGTAGGTGATTTATACAATCTTTGAGACAATCACAGCTTTTTGCGCAATTTTGCATCCTAAATGTTACAAATGTAACACAATTCAAAGGTACACTGAGAAAGTGAATTAAAGTTTGATAAATTAATGACAGTCGGCGAGTAAGTTTGAATGACATTTCTGAATGCCTCTCTGACACAAACAGACCACAAAAGTGAAAGACCTACGTCATGTAAGTCAGGACATAACTCATCCGGGATGTCTCCTCGCAAAATGCTTTTCAAAAATCATCAAAACATGCTTTACAAGCTCAATTATGTATAGCAGTTCTGTACACATGAGCACATAGTATTTTATTAGAGACGAACTTCAGAATTTTCAAAACTGGTACCCAAAATTTGCATGGTTAACTAATCACTGTACATATTAAAGTGTCCTGTTGATTTTAATACCACAGTGCACTTTACACATCTGAAGATCGAATATCCGGCAAACCGTTGAAACGGGCCTATAGATGACATTACTCATCTAAAGAACATTTTTATATGGTATATGGAGCATTTTCACCATCAGCGGATACTGAAAATCTTTAACTACAGTTTTGTGATATTTTGTGAGTGTTTGAGGTCAAAGAAAATATAAGAGAGGTTTCTTTTCGCCTCTGATGCGTTGTTGATGTGTATGAGGCAGAGGACTAAGTTGGATAGGCGAGTTCAAAGAAAGGAAAGTTTATCTCCACTTACTTTCAAAACGTCGCTGGTGTAGTTCAATACACCATCGCTGATGGTGTTAAGTGCTACCTCTGATTCACCCAGGGAAGCTTTTTGGAAATCGTTTGCGGTGTTTGTTAAAGCCATTCCAGCCCTGCAAACAAGAAAGGGGAATATAAAAAATGAAATAAAAACTTGATAGCTCTTTGAATGACTTTTGCACTGAATTTTTTCACTCTTTTGACATATTTAAAGGATAGATGGTTGCCACACTTTTTCACAAGATAAATTAGGAAATGTTGTGTCTAATAATATTATCGACCCTGTTTGTATTTCATTATAAACACAAACAAATCTACACCTCACTCAATAGTCTAAATCTCCATTTTTTTTCTATACTAATATGGAACATGAACAATCCCACATGTGGAGAGGTTCAAATCTAAGCCTTATCACAAATATTGAACAAATGGAATATGGATATATATGTAAATGAGCTGTGTCCTGGCCAATCACTTTTAACATACCGTGTGTACATGCTTTTGACCTTGAACACATGTAGAAATCCTTCAGGAGCTAAATCTGGGATATAGACCTACCAGTGTAGGCCTACCAGTGTAGGCCTACCAGTGTACAGTAGGTCTACCAGTATAGCCTACCAGTGTAGACCTACCAGTAGATGGTCTAGAAACCTAAAACCACTCACCCTAGAATACCAAGGAGGGCCACAAATATGATTGACAGCGTTACCCTCTTACAGCCCAAACTTGAGTCCACTTGTTCCCTCTTACCACCGCAGTTACCACAGCAACGGCAGCAACAGAAACAGAAACCGATTAAAGGCACCAGGAAAAACAGTAGAATTCCAATCAGAACCAATATAACCACACCAATAAAACCTAGTATGAGCTGCAACAAGAGAGGAGGAGAAAAACCTGAAAAATTGTCTCCAAAAGGACAAAGGGGTTTTGTGTAAACATTGAGCTAATTTAAATACAATAAGAAAACTGTGTAGGTACAGTAATTGCATAAAACTAAAAGGGCTGATATTTCACTTTTGAATGGCAGATTGACAATTGATAGTCTGTCTGGGTTGTTTTGAATACATCCTGTCAGAACCGACATTTCAGGCCCTCTATTAAAGGCACCTTCTCAACGAGAAGAGCTGTGCAGCGACTGTGAATTCCCCCGTAGAAAGACTGAGACAGTATCAGACAAGGTTATCTCTGCAGACTAGCAGCTCTATTGTGTGAAACTGTGGAGCACAAATGATTATGTCCTTCACAGCCTGGCTGCAGTGATGCTGAAATATGAATAGCTTGCTATGTAGGTTGTGTGGTTGACATCTGTCTTCTATACAAATGAACCCCGATCGACCTAGCCTACACACCGGTGACATCCTCCCACTGCACCCCAATGACCTTCAAATAGGTCGCCAGTTGCCTTCCCCTTCCGAATCTAACCCTTCAGACTCCTACATCACGTAAACTTGTGTGGAATTTCATCCTCTGGAGTTGAGGCACTGTCCTCTTGGCATATTCATTAGTGCTTTATCTGGGAGTCTTTCTGGTTACCAGAAAAATTAAAAGCAAATAGTCCTTACATTCATATTTTAATCTTTGGCTAAAATAAACAAACTTTAATCCCATACACATGACAACAAACTCATATATATGTATAACTTGGCATTGGTACATAAACACAAGATATAATCATCTAGTACGAATAATTACGACCGCAGAATGCGGTGGATATGACTACCTAATTTGTTTTAAGGGGCCATTAAACTGAGGATATACGCAAAAGTTAATCTTCAAAAAGGCCAATGGACCAGGAGTCTCCTGGATTAGCTTCTCCGTTTGAGTAAGGACACAACGCTTCTGTAGGTCCCACTTATCTTTCCCAGTTTAATGTGTAGGATGAGTGACCATACAATTGGGCCTTCCTTCGATGGGGTTTTGAGCAGATGGATGATGTTTGTGTTGTCATGTCTCCTATTCCACAAGTGGAGAGCAATTACCATTTTGTTGTATCGTATTTACCCTAGCCAAATCACCAAAAAAATTCTATTGGTTTTCTGTGATAAGTTAGCTAAAAATTTGATCTTATATTTTATTCTTTCTCGCAATTCTGTTACGGCACAGGCTATATTCACCGTTTGATAATGACTCTCGTCTGTAATCTCTGGTTATGGAACTCTTTATGACAAATAATTAGATCATTTAAAATGTAATGGAGCAAATTGACACATTGAGTATTGATTTACAGATGGAGAGACATTAATGCGTACTGCATCGAGTTGACGAGTAACGTATGCTTGTTCTTCTATCAAATATGAATTTCATGCGACTATACAATATTGATACGATAAAGCATCAACACTCGAGGGAATTGGCAAACTTATTAAGATGAATTATTGTTAAATATCTGCAAATCTGTTAGAGTAACAGGAACGCCATCTTACCTCCCCAGTGGTAGCACCAATATCTTCAATTTGTCCATTATCATTTAAGTCTATGAGGACACTCCTGATGGTCTCTGAAAATAGGAAAAGACAACAAATTTATGGTCTTGTCAGTTAAATGCTGCTCAGAACTAAAGAATTCAGCAACCTTGTAAAAAGTGGATGTTGATTTGGTGAGAGGAGAAAATTGGTCCATGGGCGGCGGCAGGAGGAAATTGGGTCAGATAGCATACAGTGGCTTTCATGTTAACAACTTGTCGACAAATCAAAAACAAAGAAAAGTTACTGGTCAGGGTGGTCTAGTTTCTCAACTTTCCTCATTTTTCTAATCTACTGATTGGTATCATTTTAGCAATGTGCTCCCATTCCCCATCTGAGACTCCACCCAGTCAAATCCTAATTCCGATATTACCCCGACCAGAGAAATGAGTAAATCAACGATGGAAAGCTAGGAGTCCTCCAAAATCATCGATAAATTCTTGGCAAAGAGTCGAGACACTTCTGAAGATCATCTCTTCGCCATTTTCCACGAGAAGCCTCAAATTGCATTTAAATGCAACTTACCGTAGGGTAATCCGTGGACAACAAAGTCCACAAACCCTTGCGACATATCTGAGAGGACCTCGGGATGTTTGATATCGTCGAACGACAGCTCCAAGTTGGACTTTTCGATGGGGTCAAACATCCCCCAATTAATGGTCCCATCGTCGTTGATGCTGGGTTGTACTGCCGCATCTACCTTAATAGTCCTTTCATAGATCCCTGTTATGAGAATTAGGTTGCAAAAGGCGGTCCAAACGAACCACGATGATCTGTTCTTCATCGTCGTTACGGCCTCGGAGTTCTCTCTTATCCGTTATTGCACACTGCCCGCAGCGGCTGGTCTGGGTATAAGATTCTCTAACGTGGTGCTCTTAATATTCTGTTATCTGCAATTAATAAAAATGGTATAGATTTGGAAGATTAACTTAAAAATCTAAGCAGTTTGGCATATGAAAAGTGTACTATACCCTTTCTTCTTTCAATTACCAACACCTCCTCTTGTTGAAACACAAACCCCATACACCATGTTCCCATCTTCCCCCATCCTCCTTCCCGACTGCCTCCCCCCACCCGCCACACCCCCCCCATTACACATATACACATTTGAAAGTTTTGATAAATCTGGAGCAACTCATTAAATATGTGCAAAGTATGATGTGGAATGTTGCACTTGAGCATTCAAATTGCTTATTTTAGGCCTTAATAAATTAACCCCTAATTACAAGCCCACAAATATATCATTTGAATAATGTGATGTTCTTCCTTTCAAAGAAGACAAATCAAGTATTTCAAAAAATAGCCTTAGGTCACCACCCTGTGTTATGTGACTTGAAAACCACAATCGTGAAAACAGAGGGATAACATCATGAAAAATTAGGCAAGTCACTTCCTGTGCATTATCACTGTGCATAATCAGCTAATATTTATTCATAAATAAAACTAGAATTGAGAAAAGACTTGCAAAAAATGGTCGACCTTTGATGAATTTTGCTGGGAGTTACAGCTATTTTTATGATTTCTAATGCCTTTTAGATTGATTAGGACAATGTTGTTCAAACGGTTACAGGTCTCTATAGAAGTTGCCGTTCTATACTGCCCACATCCTATCCGGGTGTTGTTCATCGGGCTGACAGGAAAGTACGTATAATATGACAGGCACTGACAACTGATCTGACGTTTGGCCAAGAAAGCAGGGTTTGTTGTTATCGTTTAAATCAAACACATGATTGAACGTCATGAACTGATGAAATGTGAGAATATAGAAATGGAGCCACACCCAATGCATTGCTCACAGTTATTTAAATACACTGTACTAGTATGGAATCCTAACGATGCACCAAATTGAAATGACTATTTCTTGCAGGTATGGAACTTCTACTCTAGGTGAAAGTGAAACAGTCCCGATAACTTCAAATACTGTACCTCAAAAATGTGATAACAAAAATCTGATTCCACACAGTCCGAAACCTCATCTTTTCTGTGTGTGTGTGTGGTCATACTTTAAATGTACAATTCAGAAATTCAAATTAAAGTATCTCAAACGTGGGGATTACATTCTTATATTATCTGAGATGACAGTTATGAAATGTATAATGAGCTACTATATATGAGCGGGATATTGTGTTTGCAAGGTTTACGGTTTTACAGAGTGCAACCTCTTATGACCCCAATAACCTTTGACCTCCACCAAAAACAACAAGGTTCTTGTACTTATTTAGGGAAGGCCTCATGCAAAATATGGGAGCAGCTTCCTATCTGGAGATGTCATGTTTAGAAGGATTGCAAGGTTTGACCCATGGTGACCTTAAATGACCTTTGACCTAAACTATGTAAATTGTGTAAAAACTTTACACTACATAAGGCTATCCTACCATGCATACTGTATATGAGCTCCTTTGATGTTCAGGTTTTGCCCACTGCTGACAAACACATATATACATTTCCAGCACACGATGTTTCTTTTTCTTGAACTATAACATGTATTTACCAAGCCTAAAATTCTGCTAAAAAGTCATCCTTTAATAAATTAATTTGTGTGCCATCTTGTAATGGCACTCCTAGAGATTGTCACAAAGATGTACATCTGGTTTAAAGTCTAGCAAGTTTGTGAAACTTTCAGGAAACATTGCACCATGGGAACTTACAGTAGGGTCATTCGAAGTCAACTTAAAACACCATCACAGGCCCAAAAAAAAAGAAAAGAACTATAGCAGGATCTTACAACATCTTTGATGTTTTTTATTCATTTCTGAGAAGCTCATGTTCTTCTTAACAGAAGAACACCTACATCAGTAAAAATTCACAGGAACTTTGGATAGGAATCTGGAATCATATTACATGTTATCATGGTAATCAAGGAACAATACAGGAAATGGAACTGAGGCACAAACAGACCCACCCGAAT
>KN886201.1:36401-50272 GCA_000934455.1 Apostichopus parvimensis
CTTGTTAAGGTGGAAGGACGCATGGGAAATACAATTGGCACTCTGAAAGTAAGATGTCTTCTGTTATATATTTTATAGTTTTCAAAAGAGTAATTTAATATCGTGTTTCTTTGACAACTGTCATCTTTCCCGTTCTGGATCTTAATCTGTACCCAAAATCTGAACAACTGAACTTGGGCAGAAATGAAGTGGGTTTTATGTCCTTTCAATGTATCTCATATGTACTCGGGCTAAACTGGATAATTCTTGATTGACATATCGTAATGACACAGCTTATACGTAATAACAATGTCAGATTGAAACGCAATTTTTCACCTCTCATAAACGTCAGTTACTATATTTAATTAATATTACTACCATCATCATTATCCCTATTGTTTTCTTTATTTCAGACAAGTCTCGAGGAATTTACAAAGAAAACGGCTATTTTGGCTGATGAAAGACAAAGAACAGCCCCTACAGAATGGGAAGGTAGTCTTAACCCTACCCCCACCCCCCCCCCCTCAAGTTGGTTGAAGCAACAGAAGAAAGATAATAAACATATACAGCGCCTATAATCTTTTGCATACTTCATGTGAACGATTTTATTCTTCTTAAAAATATTTTCTCTAAAGAGTTTATAACCTTTGATCTGAGCAGCCCTTTTATTATAAGTTGGTCCAAAATCCCCCCAAAAAGTATACATGTGCGTGTGGGTATATATGTGGTCATGTACGTATGTCTTTCATTAGAGGGGGGGGGGGGGGGCTTGGTAGGCTGGATGGAAAGACTGATGGCTGATTTGCCCGCTTATTTCAAAATTACATGTATACCTTAAAGGAATTTTTGGTAAAATATGGGATCCAGTCCTTCCGGTTATATTATTTTTTGTCTTTCTATCGCCCTAAGTCTTGCCCTGTGATGAAATTTCTAAAAAATCTCTAAAATAACATATTATGCGAAGAAAACCTAGTTAGGGAATTCTGGAACATTTTTACTCTCAAAAAGATTGCTAACTTGCAACTTCACCTGGAAATTTTCATCTAAATCACTATTTTAATGATAACTTTGCTTAGCTTGCTAATGAAAGCCTCCCTGCACCCCCCCAGTGAAAAATATGGGGGGCGCCTCTAAGAAACGCTAATGATAGCGTCCCCGCACGCCCCGAAACGAAGTACCGCGATGACGTCACAGTCGCTCATCGTTCTCCACTGTTCAAATATATTAGATTAAGTTGGCGCGAGGTTCGAAAATTCACTTCTCCTGAATCACAGGATGAAAAATCCCCGAACTAAGATGACTGTGGCGATGAAGATATGGAGTTTTCTTCATATATATCCCAATAGACTGCCACTAAAAATATTCTTTTTATATTGGTCTTAATTATACGTACCCGAATTTGCTGCCCAAAAAATATAAATAACTAAACAAACATGTCTGCGTTTGAACGCATGTTTAATATATACGAGGGATGTATGCCTACATATAGTATACTAATTTCATTATTCCAACTGAACGAAAAAAACAAATAACAGGAAACCCGTGTTATTGTTTATATAGATGGGATAAATATCGGGGTAAATCGGCAGATTTGAGTAACAAATTATGTTCCATGGAATATATATAAGGTAATTTTGTTACATTATTATTTTTCGCAAGGCCTTCTTTGGGTCTTGATCACCATCTTCATGATCATGGTTCCCAATCATATAGATGTGATACGTTGTATATGTTGTTTTTACACATAGTGCTAATGGCTGATCCTTTTAAACTTGATTATACCATTTAGCTACTGAAGATGAAGGAGAATTGGGTCTCTTGGATAGACGTCTGCATTCAAGTATCGATCAACAAGCATCTCTCGCTCTGTCTCTGAAAAATACGGAAGAACGAACCAGATTGATGGAGACACAACTGGAGCAGTGGGAAGTAGGAGAAGAAGACAGAAAACGACAGATAATCTCACTAAGAGAAGAGGTAGAAGGTGCCACAGCAAGACAACGATCTTTAACGGTGATGCTTAACGACGAGCGACGCTTGAAGGAGGCCTTACAGCTCCGCGTCTCGACGATGACACAGGAAAAGCAACAGTTGCTTTTCAACAACGTCATGCTTTGGGAACAGACGAGCCAGCTCGAACTTAAACAGGAACATTTCCAGAGTGTGAGCGAGCAGGAGAGAATGGACCTCGAGGAGCATACGAAGGCCCTCGAGTCTGAACTGTTAGCTCTTCGTTCCTTGAGAGCTGGAGAACCGGTCAAGAAAATCAGCTCCGAGTCCACCTGCAGCATCTCGTCTGACCACACCCCGACGGGAGCATGTACTCCGAAACAAGATGGCGATGTTGAAAATGTTGAGGGTCATGAAGCGAGAGAATCCTCCTCTCGTTATATGGTACCTTATGACCATCCGCCTCCTTCTGACGAATTCCCAGAAGGAGAGTTTTATGGACCGGTTCCATACCCACACTACCGTGGAAGTCACAGACCTAATCATAATAATTCCGGATATCCGTTTCCCCAACCGAGATTTCCCCCTCCGTTTGCTCGGGGGTCATACCCTCGTCGAAGAGGGGAACATCATAGGGTACATTACAATGGAATGCAACCTCTGCCTTGGTATCCGAACGATCGAGATGATTTTCATAGGGAGCGGGGACGGGGCCAACGCCCTTTTCGTGGTAGGATTTTCCGAGGACGCGGAAGAGGAAGGGGGTATGGAAGGGGAAGGAGAGGGAGATTTCATAGAGAAGGTCAAAGTTAGGTCAACTTTAGAGTTTGCGCACGAATGCATTGGAAATGTTAAAGGTCATTATATTATAATCCCTAATTTGGCATCATGCAAAAATTGCTAAATGTTTCCAAAAGCCCTTGCCTATAGAGTTTCGGAACTTTTGGCAGAAAGAGAAGGCATAAAACAGACAATTAAATGCATGTGTCAACTAGGTAAACTGTATTTTACTGGAGGGGGTGGGGTAAAATGATTGTTGAAGTTTGACTATGGGTGACCATTGTTTGACTTTATATTACATTTGAGGACGATACTGATGATCTTTAAGTTATGGATAGCATGAGAAAATATGGTGTTCAGAATAACTGAACATTAATGCGAATATATAGTTGGCTACGTCATGTGTTACGTAACCATGCAATAGCACATGACATCTGATAATGTATATGTACTGGGATTTTATTAAATTTGGAACAATGTGGATAGGGAAAAGTTATGAAATAAATCACACATATATTTAATTAGGAGCGAATAAAAATCTGAAAAAAACTCAAGTCTAAAGGAAAAGAGAAGAATAAAGACTTTCGAAAACAAATACTTAAACAAGTGAAAACAATTGGAATATATATAAAAAGGATTTACATAACAAAAATCATAAATGATTTTCATTAAAGTACATTTTCATTTATTTCAAAAGGAGATTTACTCTACCTTGAAATGATCAATTAACATATGAATTAAAATGATGTCTTTGTGTCTGTACAAGTTTTTAAGATAAATATTACTAAACCAGATGAACTGAGAAATATGATGTATTTTTCATCCTTAAATGATGAAGCAAATTGTAAAATATCGCTGTCGCTTTCAAGCGAAACTTGATAATTCAAATTTTTTGAAGATTTATACAAAATGCAAAAACCAGATCCTCGAAAGGATATTTAAAAAGAAAAACCCTACAATGACTGGAAATATTACAGGCTGATTAAACTTACAAACGCCGAATTAGCAGGTCTCGTTGTCATCAATTAAAAATATATTACCAGACGTAAAGTATACAGTCTATAAAAGTAAACAATTCTTCTAACTTGATGTAAATTTTGAACGAGAAATTTTCACACTGGTACTTTAAATAAGCCAGCGTTCGTTCTAAGCCCGAGAGCACATGATTGTTTTCTTTCCATTTCAAATTTATTTATTTCATTTAATGATTTACTTTACATCAAATAATATTACAACTTAAAACAACCGTAAATGAGGAAAATAATAATTTATTTGAGAATGTCACTACGTTAAAAAATGTATAGTATATATACAAATAAAATAATAAAGGTGAATATGGTGAAAGTTTTAAGCCGATAGAAGTAAGGTTGCTGCAAAGGAATTAGAGTGATAGTGAAGATTGTAATAAAAACAAAAGAGCAAAAAGAGGAAAATCCGAATTGGTAAAACAATGAAAATAGTTACATGAAAATTTCAAAAGATAAGGAGAATATTGAGCTTGCAGTGTCTCAAAGCGTTTTATTGCATTATGTTCAGGTGACTATAGTTAAAGTCGCAGTTCGCTCTTATTATAACTGGAAGGTGGATGCGTTTACAAATCAATCGTACCACTATTGTCAAGTGCACTGAAAGCTAAGGTATGAAAAGATAAAGCAAGGCACGTGGAAGAAAAGTGAAAAAAATGTGAAAATAGGTGAAACGAAATATCAAATGAGGCCTTATAGGAGATAACGCAAACAGTATCAGACGACTCATGGAGTCATAAATATGCATGATTAGTTACGAAGAGACAAACAAGATTTATATAGTTAAACATATAACAGATAGAATACGTACAGCGGATACAGCAGACCTTTATAAAGAGTTTTTAAATATGCAACGATTTTAGTTGTTCGTTTTCGTTTGCTTTTTGTTTTTGTATTATTCTTTTGTTCAAACGTTGTTCTTTGCTTGAGTTGAAACGAGGAAATAAAGGAATATATGAAAAAGAAAATCATTTGTGTCATGTCTTTGTATATAGACGGCAAGTTTAGAAAGACCTAGGCCTAATGGTTCCTCAAACAATCTGTTTGTAAATAAACAGCTACATATATTTTTTAGAGACAAGTTGGACATATTAAACAGGAGAATATGCGGCTATCATCGGAAAATGCAAACTCAGATGTGAAGAAATGATTGACACGTTTCGATATATTTCATTAGTATATAGGCTACTCCAAATTCATCGCGAAGGATATATCTATCTATCAGCATTATTAATATTAATATGGACTTATACATGGTCAGCAGACTGTCTTCTTACAACGATGTATTTGTTCGGTTGCTACAGTAGAATGTTTCTGTCGCCTTCCATATTCTAAAACAGGACTGATTCCATCCTTATTGGATATTTTGCATTTATGAGTCCTATGGCAATCCTTTTGTCACTTTTTATTGCATCTACCCCATAATCCATGAAAAGTATAAGTTAACATCGGTAAGAGAGGCAGAGTGGCTGGCTAATAAAACAGATAAATTATCTCATGTATCTATGTAACTAAAGTGAAAGTACGCCCTCGATTTTGAAATCAAGCTTTCATTGACATTTTGTTGTTGACGGAATCTTAGCGACAACTGATCTTATCGAGCCTGTTGTTGTTGGTGGTGATTGCCAATTATTTGCTGTAAAATGCTGCACTAAGTGATCAGTTTCTCGCCATGAATTGGATTATAGTAAACTGAGATTGTTCCAGTTTTTGGAAGGATAGGTAAGATCTCAAACATTTCGTGCCTTCTAATAAGATTAAATATCAGGTGAATTTTAAAAGCAAGTTTAGGCTAGCCTAACAGTAACATAGACTAGAGCAACGTTTTCATGTACTGTATTGTAGCACAAGGATAGTATCCTATCCTACGGATTAAAGAACATAACGTATGCCAAGGTATGCAGCAGGTTTCTCAGGCCTATAATAATGCTACTATTTTGTGTTGCTTGTGTGGAAACCTTATACTAACTTATTGTTATGTCTAGCCTAGGCTATGTAAGAAGCTAAGTCTTTTTGAGGCTGGAATATGAGCATAAATTTGTGTGAAGCCCAGGGAGTCCGGGCCAAGGACTAACTTTAGAACTAGACTAGAGTTCAACTTAAGTAAGAAAAGTTCCCCTTTGTTTTGACTTGGCGCTAGTACCTGGAGGCAAAATAAAGCAGTAGTTGGAATAATTAGTGTAATCTGCTATACTGTAGCACATGCTAAATTTTAAACCATGTAAATGCCACAAATTTTGAAGCTTCATTGTTTAGCAAAATTAAGTTCTTAGACTAATTTTTTATCCCTAAATAATTTTTTATCCCTAAATAAATCTGCAGTACTGATCTTGACTAATGTGAAGTTGGGCCTTCTATGATAGCCTGCTTAAATTTGAATATACAGCCTAGGGCTCGGCCCATACCCCTTCACTTTCACATGTAGGACAAGTCCTAGGCCTAGAAAGGAACCTACCCTAGGCGGTTTGACAGTTCTACAATAACTTTAAAATATGAATCAGGACGAGGAGATCAAAGTTCATTTCCTCCCCACAACTGTCACTGGACTAACTTAACAATGGCTCAGATTATGTGCATATCACAGACCTGTGTCCACCTTCGTTGATAAGGAACATGCATATGAAAGGAGGTAGCCTACATCCATGTTTCCACTTGAAACGAAATCCAAAATGACTTAATGTATTGTTGCTTTTTAGAACAAAGTATAGGCCTCTTTGTTTTGTTTTTTAGCCAAATTAGTTTTAAACACCAAATTAAGTTACTCCCTAACCCTGTCTCTCCCCCTCCCCTTCTATCCCCTTTTCATTCTCATTGCGTCATATGAATAATTTTGTTGCATTTCTGCTTAAACGTCTCTCGAGTTACAGAATGAGTCAGCTATGAGTAACTTTTGAAGTTTGTTTTCAAACCTTCTCTTGATATAAATATTGCATGTATCCTTGCTTTATTAGAAATAAGTGCCCTTTTTTTGGAGTCCATAAAGTCACCAAGCTAACTTTTTTCCCTGTCCCCACCCCTCCCCATCATCTCTCCCCATGATGTCCTATGAATCAATTTGACTTATAATCTGTTGAGTTACAGAACTGTAGTCAGTTAATACAGTAGTATTTAATATTGGTATGATCCATATAATGCTCAAAGCAAGCCATATTATTTCGGTAGACCTGTACTTAACAGTATTTGTTATTTGGCCTTCTGTCCATTGGCTAATTGCGAGAGAGTAAATATTTGAACCTTGGAACAAATAAAGCCAACTAAAGAAAGGGAAAAAAAACAGTCTTACCCCTTTCTCTATTGGACTGATTAATTTATTGAAGTAATGTCAAGTCACTTTTCAAGAGTTAGTGTAAGTACTGCTTATTCAGAAAAAAAATAATATTTAAATGATATTAGAAAAAAATTATAGATCTATAAAAAATACCTGGTACTTGAACACTTTCTCACTTATCCACTAAACAGTAGAGTTAGGACTCCTTTCATTTACGTTTTTGTCTTTCTTTTTTTCTGTAGTCCGACAAACTGTTTGTAAATATTAACCTTGAAGATGTTTAATATTTTTCAAAAGGGAAAAGTCAAAAGACTAATATTTGACTGACATTAGTGATTATTCACTCATGAAAGTGAGGATGACGACCTCAGAGGCTCAGACAAACTTGTTCAGTTTCTATTGAAGGTTGAGAGATGCATCACGCATGGAACCCTGTAGGCTTTATATGCACAGCATATATACTAAACATTAGGCCTGTTTTTGTTTCTGTGGAGACAGTTTTAAATACCGAGTGACAGTTAGTGTGACATTACTGTAACATGTATGTGAGAAGGTAAATGACTTTACTTTATCTTTGAATTTGTAAAAGCTCATTCTAGTCAAAGTAATGGCTCTCTGTGATACAAATTAATTCAAAATAGACTTCAAGAATGTAAGCCGTCTGACTTAATCGCAATAAGAAAGTGTTCATTGCAATATATGCAGAGTTCAGAATGACCATGACACCAATAATCAGGAAATATTAATATTATGTCATTAGAATGTTCTTCTAAGGCCTCTAACCCTTTTGCTTAATGTGGTTATGTGGGGATGTTTTTTTTTGTTCTTTCAGAAAAAAAACAAATTTTACTTTTCAAATAACTGTGCAAAGTCTTTCTTTTTTGTCCTGTTTTGTTTTTTGGTCTTGTAGATCGTTGTCGATCATGTACCCTTCGGGTAGAAGGAGTGCGTCGAGGTTGCCCCCTAACAACTTCATGAACCTGAAGACGGTGGAGGTCGGTAGGGGTAGGAATGGCTACGGCTTCACCGTGGCGGGACAGCACCCCTGTGTGCTCAGCTGTATCATGCCCAACAGTCCGGCTGAATTTGCGATGCTGAAACCGGGAGATTGCGTCATCGCCGTTAATGGAGAGAACGTGACGAGGCTGAATCACGAGCAGTTCATTAAGTTGATCGGCGAGACGACGGGAGTTTTACGACTCACGGTCGCCGACATGGCTGCGGAGGATCTGTCTGACGAAGATGATTATTACGACGGCCGTTATCAGAGACAGAGCGGCTCTTTTCCCCGAGCGAGGAGCTCTACTCCCGGCATGCAACGGACACAGATGGTTCTGGAGGAGCTCAACAACGGAGCTCTCTTCCAGGGACACCCAAGCAGGAAGGCTCATTACACACAGCAGATGTATTACAACGGCGGGGGCACGAACGGGTTTAATTCCAGGGTCAATGACCAGGACAAGTTTGCTCCGGGGCACTTGAGCCCGTACAACCGCACAGACCAGACGAACACTAGAAGTAATGTCAGGGCCTACGAGGACAGCTACTGGAACGGTCAAAGTTTGGAGCACGTTAATCGTGCAAACAAGCCTAAGCGGAGACAACGAGATCATCGTCAGAGGGCGACACCCATCGCCCCGAGGAGTTACTACGTGAAGGAAGACCCTTACGATGAAGAAGATGAAGAGGAGGAGGAGGAGGAGGAGATTGACACAAGACCACTCACTCCATACGAACTGAATAACATTGCTTACCCGTCGATGGTAAGAACAACAAACCTCAAGAAGTCTGTCAAAGCAGAAGAAATCGAGGGAACAGACTCTCGCATTGTCACAGTAGTCATAGGATATCTAGGGTCTGTGGACATCCCTGCTGCTGCTAATTTACCGACGGCTAGCTTGCAAGCTATCAGAGGCTGCGTCAGGAGGCTGAGGGTGGAGCAGAGGATCCACTCCTTGATGGTTATGAACATTGATCCGTCCGGGATCAGGTTACTGAACGCCAGCAGTCAAGTGACGGTCATGTACCCGGCGAACAAAATCGTATTCAGTGGTATCTGCCCGGACGATAAGCGCTGCTTCGGGGTGGTGACCGTCCAGAATGCTGCGGCCGGTCAGACTCCGGACCTCGACGACGAGGAACCCATCGGCAGCGCGTGCCACGTATTCATTATAGACCCCGAGTTGAGTTCCCATCACATGCACGAAGAGATTTCCCTGCAGTTTGGCTTAGACTGTACGCCCAGCCTGGAGAACCACACCTGCGCCGAGTACCCGTCTTCCTCCCGTGTCGTACTGCATCACGTATCTCAGTTTTATCAGGACAGGCAGGATAACTCCCACTTTGGTGATTTCTACGGACAGGCGCCGTACGTCGGTGTCTCCCGCAGGAGTAACAGCGGCAGCAGCAACAGCGACAGCGGGTTTGGCAACGGGGGTCGGGACGGGGTGCACGCGAATGGCTCCGACCAAATCCTGGACGTCGCGTCTCACATTCGTAACCAGAGGGCCAACCGCTCGCTGGCTGCCGGTCACAACCCGGGCCACCCCGGCGGACCCTCCAATCACAACTCCCACTACGTGAACTTTGCTCGGTCAGAGTTGACGTCCCACCAGTCTGAAATGTCATCCCCAAACACCAACCACGTAGGTAGAGTTAACCTGGAAGATAAGCTGACTCCTCGCGCCCGACCTGACCCGGTGCAGTTACCCTCTTCTCGACCGTCCCACGCCGTCGCCCCCACCCTCAGGTCCGGCAGCGTCAACATCTTTGAAATGGCCCAGTCTTCCACGCTCCCGACCACCCAGAGGGACGTCCGTAGACTTCCGTTGCGCCACTTGTCTCACGAACCCAGCTGGGAAAACGGCAGGGACGTCCATCCCGACAGTTTACCCGAAAACTTCAATGGAATGGACCCGTATGGGAGTTCCGCAGGTCATCGGAATTATGTTAACCAACCCACTGTACAGACTAGGTCACAGTACCAGGAGCCTTATCTACACCTGCCTTACAGTCAGGTGAGTCTCTTGAAAGTTTGATCATTATTAAATATTATAACGATTACACATGAAATGATTCATTGTTTTTGTATTTTTTTTTCTTATGATTTTCTTATTGTTTTTATTTTTGTTAATTTGTTACTGTATGAACTAAAGAATTTATCAAACGACTGTGAAGTATGGACAAGAAAAATTTGATAAATTAAGATATTGACTATTTTTGACCACGTTAAATTCATGATTTAACTTGATATGTCCAGCATCATAATAGCTGTAATTTTAATAAAAATTGCTCAAAAGCAGTCATATTAATTATCAACAGTGTGTACACCTGATATTATGCATGTTACTTTTATAGCAATCCTTCAGTGTGTGTTTGTGTTCAATAGTGCTATACGTGTGTAGCATGAAGTTATTGCTTCAATTTCTATCCAAGACTAAAATTTGGATTTTATACATATTTCTTGCCTTTGAAATGATGGATATATAAATACTATATTGTATATATATACTGACAGTATTTATTCTTCAGCACTAATTCCGTTGTGTACTGTACTGTAGCTGTAAAATGTTTAACTGTGCATCCAGCAAAGAAACATAAATTTCGCAAATTAGTTAAAATTAGAATTGAAAATGGATCACTTTGTTGCATATGATATTACTACTATGCACACAGTCATCACTATGAAAAGCCATTGTTTGTTATATATACAGAGCTCTAACAATCTATATATACAGTTAGTTTGTTTGAAGGTAAGGCAATCCAGGGGTTATACTTTATGCTTACTCAATGGTTGGCTTTTGTAGGGTCATTGCAACAAGTACTTTACACAGCTGTATTGAAAGGTCCCAAATGGCAGATTCTTTGTTAAATATTT
This sequence comes from Apostichopus parvimensis, assembly GCA_000934455.1. Lineage (NCBI taxonomy): Eukaryota > Metazoa > Echinodermata > Holothuroidea > Aspidochirotida > Stichopodidae > Apostichopus > Apostichopus parvimensis. The sequence continues at coordinate 47,281 of KN886201.1, forward strand.
GAAGTAAGTGGTGAAAAGTGCAAACCATGGTTGCCTAGATCCCTATTTTATTGAAAAGTGATTTACTGAATTATCCCAAATTTGATATTTCTATTTTAGCTTAGATATCAGCCTTCAGTGTCATTTGGTTAGGTTTCTTATTAAGGAATATTTATCAGTTGTAGTTCACTATAGAAAAAAAAACATGCTTTGGTACAGATTTAGAAGGAGAAAAAAAAGTTTGTTTGGTAGGTTGGAAGGAAATTAATTTTGACTGGCATTGTAGATTAAAATTGATGACACATTACTGTGAATGCCACTACTGTTAAAGGAGTTCATGTTGTACATATGGAATCTTATTGAGGGACTGCCCACTGTACGTTACAATTGATGTACAAGTTGACATCAATTATATACAAATTTAATTATTCTTCACTACTTTTTGTGTCTTTCCAGCAAGTTTTAGGTGGTTTTAAATACAGCAACCATCAGTCTATTACTTAAAAAAAAAAAATCAAAATATGGATTATGCACATTTTAAGTTATTGCGCAGTTTGAATGTTTGGGGATGGTTTTAAAAGCAACATTTACTTCATGGGACAGTATGATTTTGTAGCCAGGTTGTTTGTTAGCCTATAGATGTTACAAGTTTGTTTCTATGTTATATTACAATGTAACCTTGTATATAACCCATATAGCTGCTGTATACATGTACACTTCATCTGGGTGATCATCATGTTAGTAGTCTGAGTTCTGAACATGTGGACATGTACTGTATCTTTCCCAGTACGATACACCTGCTCAGTTTGATACTAATTTCTGTAAAATACTAACTTCTGTATTTTTTGCTTAATTTGAAAATTCCAGATATCAGTTTTGGGATATTTCATAGGTATACCAGTTCACAAAGTGGTTGTCTGAAATGTGCACACTTGGGTGTGTGCATGTGGGTGTCTTACTGTACCCTGATACAAAACTGTAAAACCTTAAAACCTTTACCTTTTTAACTTCAAAGCCACAGACTTTGGCAAAATATTTCTTTCTGACCATGTATTCTAACCAAACTTCCCACCAACTCCCGCTACAGTAGGCCATTGTTGTGTCATCCAATATTTATATCACTCAATTTTTTGGCCTAATTATTATTTTCTGGGCTTGTGAGAGTTACACATAAATTCCCTTCTTCTGCCTCTTGGGGATTCAACATTACAGTAATTTACCACAATGCATTGAAGTAGGGCATGGTTTCTGGTTTGTCTGTTTTTTATTCTGTGTGCCTGTTTTAGTGTTATATAATATTCCAGCTCAATACATGCAGCCCAGTACCTGTGCTTGCATGCCAAACTTCCATCCGAATACTTGCTGTGGACGAAAGGAAATCAATATCGACTGGCATTGTCAAAGTGAATGATGACACACTCCATGGACATTGTCTCTCATTAAAGGGACATAGCTGATTATTGCAACCAATCACTCTACTCTACGTTAGTACTATTACCTAGGACTAGATATTTGTATTACTGTGATAGGTGATATTTTTGGCCAGTTTATATATGTATTTGTAGTCATCATCCTTAGTTGAGTGAATCCCAAGGCTTTAAGAAGCCGACAAACTCTCGTTCGAAATCAGGTCTATTGAAATACAAGTGATGTCCATGGATGAGCATCGGCATATAATATCAAGCCAATTTTTTTGTTGATAAGTGTTTTAAGGAGTATCTAGGCGTGGGTGTAATTGTCTCACCCATTCCTGCTCCTGGGCCCCACCGTTTAACAACCCCATCCCACAGACAAGATTGGACCTAAGCCCTCTTACCACTTACTGAGGAAGGTGCATTACGGCATCCCACCCTGCAAACCGTGCAAACGAAAGAAAGTTGTTTTGAAGTGTATCCCATTTTCCAATCCATGTAGGACTCTGTTCAACGACGCTGCACATGTGCAGCAAGTTTTGATTACTGTAGGTCAGGAGAATCTGGTTACTTGGCGAGGGTTTGTATGATCGTCAACCTAGAGGTTGCGGGAGCGACACAATGTATTGGCTTCCCAACGTCTTCACCTGAAACCAGCATCGTCACTGGTGAAAGGTACCGAGGCCAACCTATCGAAAGGAACAGTACAGAAACAGCCTTATATGTCTCAGTAAGCCACTCTACCCCTTTAAGAAATAGTGTACAAAGGATATTGGCACCGGGCTCTACATAATTTGTTAGTACAGATCCACTGACAAACACAATTTTATTTCTATCCATAATTATTTTGGGTGATAATCATGATACATCTATTCCTTATTTTCCAGGGAATGAGAGTTTAATATTTTTCCTTTCACCTTTCAGAGAAAAGGTTGTTACAGGGTAGAAAGGAGTGTTTGTGGAGGGGAGGGGAGAGGCATATAAAGCAGTGTTATAGTTTATGAGTGAAGGAGTGCGTCAATTGGTGTTGCACAATTTCGGTATTATATTTTTTTTTATTTTATTATATATCTATCATTTACTAGAAAACCTGCAGTATATAAACAGAACTTTTGATGTTTTCTTAATCCTGTGTTGCCTCCTTAAGTTGTCAATTGAACTTGTAATTGGTTTCTTCAGGGCACAGAGTTCACTTTACTGTGGTTCAGAACCTACTAGAGTCTGTGGTACTTACACTGCACTCATCCCCATACTTGTACTTTACCATATAGGCGGCCTATATTGTACAGTGTAGAAAATTTGTTTTTACTGTAGGTACTGTAGACAAGTAATTGTAGTGTAATGTACTGTACTAGACTGCACTGTAAGGTACTCTGCTAGACTGTACTGTGCTGTAGTAGTGTACTGTGGTATGCCATATTGTACTGCATTGTACTGTAGTACTGTGCTGTACTTTACTGTGCTATGCCATACTGTACCGTACTGTAGTACTGAACTGTACTGCACTACTGTACTGTACTGTAGTACTATACTGTACTGTGCTATGCCGTCCTGTACTGCACTGTACTGTAGTACTGTGCTGTACTTTACTGTGCTATGCC
>KN886201.1:50612-72854 GCA_000934455.1 Apostichopus parvimensis
TGACACACTCCATGGACATTGTCTCTCATTAAAGGGACATAGCTGATTATTGCAACCAATCACTCTACTCTACGTTAGTACTATTACCTAGGACTTGATATTTGTATTACTGTGATATGTGATATGTGATATTGAGGGCCATTTAGTTTATATACTGTACATGTATATATGTACATGTAGTCATCATCATTAGTTGAGTAAATCCCTAGGCTTTAAGAAGCCGACAAACTCTCGTTTGAAATCAGGTCTATTGAAATACAAGTGATGATTATGGATGAGCACCGGCATATAACATCAAGCCAATTCTCTGTTTCATAAGTATTTTAGATAATATCTAGGCAGCCCTGGGTGTAATTGTCTGACCCATTCCTGATCCTGGGCCCCGCCGTTTAACATCCCCATCCCACCGACAAAAGTGGACCTCAGCCATCTGACGGCTTTCTGAGGAAGGTGCATGACGACATCCCACCGTGCAAACAGTGCAGTTGAAAGAAAGTTGTTTTGAAGTGTATCCCATTTTGCAATCCATATAGGACTCTGTTCAACGACGCTGCACATGTGCAGCAATATTGAATACTGTAGGTCAAGAGAATCTGGTTACTTGATGCCGGGTTTGTATTATCGTCATCCTAGAGGTTGCGGGATTTACACGATGTATTGGATTCACCACGTCTTCAACTACAACCAGTATCATCACTGGTTCAAGGTACCAAGGCCAACCTATTGAAAGGAACAGTGTAGAAACAACCTTATATGTATGCAGTAGTAAGCCACTCTACCCCTTTAAGAAATAGTGTACAAAGGATATTGGCACCGGGCTCTACATAATTTGTTAGTGTAACAGATCCACTGACAAACGCACAATTTTATTTCTATCCATAATTATTTTGGGTGATAATCATGATACATAAATTCCTTATTTTGCAGGGAATGAGAGTTTAATATTTTTCCTTTCTCCTTTCAGAGCAATAGGTTTTTACAGGGTAGAAAAGAGTGTTTGTGGAGGGGAGGGGAGTTGGGAAAAGGGGGGAGACATATAAAGCAGAGTTTATGGGTGCAGGAGTGCGTCAATTGGTGTGTTGCACAATTTTGGTATTATTTTATTATTATTTTTTTTGATCTATCATTTATTAGAAAACTTGGTAGTGCAGAAAGTAAACAGAACTTTTGATGTTGTCTTAATCCTGTGTTGCCTCCTTAAGTTGTCAATTGAAATTGAAATTGGTTTCTTCAGGGCGCAGAGTTCACTTTACTGTGGTTCAGAACCTACTAGAGTCTGTAGTACATACACTGCACTCATGCCCATACTTGTACTTTACCATATAGGCGGCCTATATTGTACAGTGTAGAAAATTTGTGTTTTTACTGTAGGTATTGTAGACAAGTATGTAATTGTAGTACTGTATTAGATTGCACTGTAATGTACTCTGCTGTACTGTACTGTGCTGTAGTAGTGTACTGTGCTATGCCATATTGTACTGTAGTACTGTGCTGTACTTTACTGTGCTATGCCATACTGTACCGTACTGTACTGTAGTACTGAACTGTACTGCACTACTGTACTGTAGTGTGCTATGCCGTCCTGTACTGCACTGTACTGTAGTACTGTGCTGTACTTTACTGTGCTATGCCATACTGTACTGTAGTACTGTGCTGTACTCTACTGTGCTATGTCATACTGTACTGTACTGTAGTACAGTACCGTACGGCAGTACGGTACTGTAGTACTATACTGTACTGTGCTGTTCTGGATTGCACTGTACATACGAAAGTTTTGTACAGTTTTGTACAGTAAGTGTCTGGACATTACTGAAGTGCCTACTAAATTACTGTACTGTTATTGCTTAGATGTTTCATTAATTTAATCCAGAACTTTTAAAGTTAGACATATATATGGGATTGGTGAGAGGGATGGGGGAGTGTAGGAAGGGAGAAGAAGTGGGACGCCTGGTAGAAGAGGACCTGTGGATGACGGAATTGTTTATTATTGCACCCTTGAGTCATTTTTCCAACAGAGCTGGACTGTAAGATGTCATATTGATCATGTGTTGTCAAATTGTTATTTTTTGTTCTGCTTTAAGTAATTCAGGGCACTTATGTAGTACAGAAAACATACAAAACCAGTTACTGTAAATATCTTTCTTCCATAGATACAAATACATATTTTTACCCAACCTTACCATACTGGAATATACTTTCCATATCAACAGTGTACTGAATTGTTTAATTAATTCCATTTACAGAGCTTTTTTCAGTTAAAATGTTTTAATCAGTAGTTTTACAGTAATTTCAATTGAAAAACCAGCGCCCACAAAGGCCTCCTCCCTACAGTATAATAATCTGAGTGCATATGTACAGTAGACCAAGTCTGGGAACATTCCAAACATTCTGTCAGGAATGCTTTTAAAGGTGAACAAAAGATACTGCAGTTTGTTAAATAATAGGGAAAAGAGATATTGATCTGGTTTTACAGATCTGGCTTAATAAGACCTTCACTGTTCATTGTAATACACCAAAAAAAAAATGTCAATTTCCGAATGAATGCCTCGGGTAAATAATTGGGTAAATCCTACCGTGCCATACCGTACAGTCGGTTCTGAGGTTTGTTGTGTGTTCATGGAAGGGAGTCCTGAAACTTCATGGTGAGGTTTTGACTCCTGATATTTGTCTCATGTTCCTTCCTGGAGAATTTAAAGGGATACGATGATGATAGGTGAAAACCCCATCTCAATATCTACATTCCAAACTCCTGACATATGGTTGATTGAATGGAACCTATGGAGAATTTAAAGGGATACGATGATGATAGGTGAAAACCCCATCTCAATATCTACATTCCAAACTCCTGACATATGGTTGATTGAATGGAACCTATTTTGGCTCAGGGGATGAACCTGAGTTGATTCTTCCGCGGAGTACATCAAAGATGGTTTGTGAATGTCATGGCTGCAAATATTCGTCAAAAGATTTACTTCCCGAATATTGTAATCTCCTTGTTGATTTCATCCGTGAATATTTGCATAGCTGTCAAGGTTCTCTTTATGTAGAATTTTATTAAACTGCAAACTTTTTTCAAAAAGAAAAAAGAATAAGGAAAATAATTTTTCAGCTGAATTGTTGTGACATTGATAATTTATTCTGCTGTTGCCAAATGCATTGACAAAGTCACCAAATTTGACAAAAAACTCAAACTCTTTGACATGTAAAAAATGCAACAGTTTTTGTGCTAAAAACTTGACAAACATGAGGACAATTTCAAGCGATTTCAACTACAGGAATATCCCTTTAAACTTGATCCAGTATCATATATATTGGTCCATATAGATCAGAAACCCTTTCACTGACTTAGTGTTGTTGTATTTTTCAAATTTGATGGTTCTACTGTGTAATGGTACATCCCAATGCAACATTTGTCTCTGCACACTTCTGCTTCTTCTGACAATTCGGTTGAGTGTTTCAGTCAATATTTCAGTTTTTTCAAGCACCCTTTTTCGGGCTGGAATTTTGTGTACAATCTCTTGGTAGCATGAACCAAGTATTAAACAATTATTGATGCCTGTGAGGTACTTCTTATAGTTTTTGGTCCTGGAAATGAATCCCATGAGGAACGATAACGTTGCGATCAAAATTGGGGTCTTCTCGTAAAGTTGTAGTTACTAAATACATTACAATTGGATTTGGAGTAATCGGACAACTGCAAATAACAGTCTTTAGAAGTAGGGAATCTTCTCATTGTTCTTAACCACATAATGAATTACATGCTACTACTGTAGATTAGATATGTCTTAAAGCTGATTTGAGCTACAGATTCCAATTTTCATCAGAAATTAAATAAAACACATAGTGCAGGCCTTGTTCATCAATCAATGTAAGTGCCAACTTGACAACCCCCCCACTTCCACCCTCCCCCGATGTGACAGAAACTTTTCAAGGAAATCACCAAAACAGACAGGAATAACAAACAAATAACAAGCAGGAAGAAAGGTAATAACAAAAGAAAAGTCTGTTCCTTGTCAGTTCGTCTGTTTAACATTTAGATATTTTTCTTAACAACTTTTTATTTTTATACATTAACAATTAATATCCTAACACTTTACAAAGTTTTGGGTCCTGTCAAATTCAAGAAACTGTCTCTTTTTTTCGTAGGGAATTCTCAAGTGTTAGTTCTCGCTCTTCTTTCTAGTTTTACTTGAACCCAGTTGTCTCCAGAAATGACCTCTCTGCAATCCTTGATAATAAAGTTTATAGTATCAAGTTGCTACCTAGGTTAAGTTTTATAGACATCTGTTACATATTTCCCAGTGCACACAAAAGTCTCACAAGACACTATATACAGTACATAAGGAAAAGTTGCCTTTAGGTCAAACTTCTTTTATTCGATGATTTATTGTGTTTTACGGTGGTTTTGCCATGCAGACTACACATCTTGCTTCCTTCTTCTTCTTGAATGCCCAGTGGCACATTGTACTGTGTTTACATGTTTGCCAGCACTGCAGTTACAATGTAGCCCATAGATGTTAGAAAGAGCCTATATAGTCTATTGATCTAGAAAAATAGGACAGTTATTCAAAGTATTTCAATTCCGGTTCTCTTGTTGTGTACGTACAGCAGTTGGTTGTGGTTATTTTTTCTTCTTTATATCCTGGGTGACTCTACTGTGTGTTGTAGGAAGTAGCTTTTTACAACGTGAAAACCGTAGAACAGTTTCAGTTTATTTCACACTAGGATTATCGCTGGTTGTCAAACAAGTTTATATACACACACGGAAAGCGGACATAACTTATAGTTACTTCACAGAGCAGACTGTTTCTAAACCAGGTAAGAAAAACATTATAACTCAATTCTAAGTTAACTAAGTTTGTAATACACTCTCATCTGTCTCAACTCCAGTCAATACATTTTACCATAGATCTATGTAACCGTACTGAATCAATTGGTGACATTTATAAGCCCTTCCGCCCAATAATATCGGCATCCCTGGCTCCAGCCCGGTCTCTCCTCGCTCACCAAATGTTCTCGAGCTCCCGACTCGGTAAAGACTTGTACCGGAACTGATTTCACAAAATTTCTTCCGACGGTTAACTAGCTAGTCGGCCGACATCGGTTAAGGGGCGTGGACCTTCGAAGGCTTCTTCTCCTGTTGTTAAAAAGCGGTGTTGTTAAGAATTGTACCGGTTGTTCCCCCATTTTGAATCTTATGTGAACCACTCAGTGCTACAGTATACTTCATCAGTGTAGTGGGTTGTTCAGATGGGAAAGTGTTTAAGTATGACTGGAGAGAAGTATAGAGTATAGTATCCTTGCTTGTTAATTTGGGAAATTACCTTCATTTGTCCCTAACCTTACCCCCCTCCCCTCACCCCCTCCCTGTGCGTGTATGTACAGTACCCATTCCAATCTACCAAGCTTTAATACAACAGTTGATAACAGTTTTGCAAGTTGTGCTCTCACATGAACCCCTGCAGGTCATAGTGCCATCTTCCTTCCTAAATCTACAGTACCATTAATTGTGAAGTAACTTACAACCCAACTAACTCTAGCTGAGATGTTACCCAATTGTTTCACTATTCGGTAAATACCTTTCTTTTTTGTTGTTGATAAAAATTTATCTTTTATGAAGGATATTGGAGTGTTCAAATCTATAGACTTTCTTCACCACTTTGTTATCCTATATCCACAGCCAGCATAAAATGCACTCTAATCTACCTAAAGTGTCCAAGTTTATGAAATTCTTTAAATATGTGTGCATTTTCTTCACATAAATTTCCTGCATTCATTCTCATCTGTTTTGTGATCATTCCAGTATTCCACCATTGCACACTGTATAATGAAATTTATACACACTTATGGGGGATTGCCTGCAAAGAAATTCTGTTTAATACGATTTTACTTTGACATATAACATACTCATTTTTACTCAATTTAAAAAAAGATTTCATCTCAACCTGTCTGCTCTCGATAAAAGACACTTCCAGTCTCACACAGTAAAACCATGTTACCTACAGTATGACGTGATAGCTTAGCGGTTTGCGATTACCTAGATATAACGTGACGAAGCAATTTGAAAGGTTAACTGTTTAATTGACTTTTCACTTCCTTTTGTGATGGACACAAAGACCTGGACAAAAATTACACCCCCTCCTCCTCTTTCAAATTTTTGGCATCACATATATGTTACCCGTCAGAAATTTTAGAAGAATAGCATACAGTATGTGTCTGTCGTTTAATACAAAGAGTGCAGTACTGCAGGTGACTTTTTTGCTACATACCTGGCAAATGAACATCAACAGAGGAAACATGTCTTCTCATGGAAATGAAGTTAGAAGACCTTTGTGTGTCGCCTGTGAAGTTTTATTATGCAAGCGTGCATGACTTGGAAGTGACTTTGCAATTTTTGTTCTTGCTGAGATGGAATCATAAAACTGTAAGCAATAAATTAGTTTGTGATGTGACCCATCAATTAATTGTGACGTAAGTAATTTGCCAAATTATGAGCAATATGACGTCAAGTCTTAATTTTGCATTTCTGTAATCTATGGACAAAGAGAACGGGAAAAAAGGAAAAACAGTGATTACCCATCGACTTTATTTGTCTTTGTCAGACTTACCGAAAATTAACTTGTAAAAAGATACAGGTCTGTAAACAAAATCATCCTCTACATCGTCAATTAGTTGCACTGTGCGATATTAAAAACAAACTACAATTGATGGAATCCTGCAATCACTCCAAATTTTCGAATCACGCTTTTTAGAAATTCCTCTATTCATAAAACTACTTTTAACTCAAAATGTAGATTTTAGTCCTTTGCTATAATCCTTTGAAGTATTTAAAATATTCATACCTTCATATATCCGTCTGTCTCTGATCACTCTACGTCATTAATTATTTGTTTTTGGGATGTCCATATAATTGATCCTGTTTATTAATTTGATATAATTTATACTGGAAAAATTGAATTGAAATTAAAAAATTTAATTCAGAAAAATTGAATTGAAACTGTGCAATAGGCAGGACTAATTGTCTGTGGTCGGTAATTGTCTAAGTAGACAACTAAATTTTATGTTTTGTTTTTATTTGTTCTCAGATGACCAAGTTTCCCTTTAATCGTCCAACAGTTCTAAGTTATCTTCCAAAAACTTGATACCAGACATACTTGACAAATATAGCAGAAAAAAAATCAATAACAAAAAAAATCTGCTTCAGTCATAGTTTTAACACTATTAATGTAATTTTATAATACTGCATACATGTACAGTAGGCCTACTGTACACAATCTATCAGTTGTACATTTATTTGAGACTGAGTATCTGTGTGACCTACTTTAGAGAGAAATTAACTCGTCTTTCTTATATACAGTGATCAAATATATATGTAATGTTTGCAAATACATCTAGGTAGAATAAATAGTTAATGCATGAATGCATGAAAGCACATCTTAATTGTCAACATCCATTAGTGATTGATGATTTTGGCGATACTGAATAAACATATTAATGAAGAATGCAGAATTCTTTAAATCTTGAATGCAAATTTTTGTGGGCCTCGAAATTCTGGCTTTACTGGCTAAATTTACGCTAAAATTGGTTTTTGCCGTTTGCCAGTAGCAAGAAATGAAAAGATACGAGAGTTTTGTTTTCCCCTCTGCCAGTAGAAAATAAGAACCTAAACACATGATATTAAAGTCGGTTCACAATTAGTCAGTTTCAATTGCCATGATTACAGTACTTATTTAACATGAAATCCTGTATTACTTATTACATCAGTAAACTGAAATTTAGAAAAAAAGTTGCTAGGGAGAACTTGAGTTACGCCATTTTTTCAAGTACTTTCAAGTATCTCTTAGCAAGAAGCTAAGTTAGTGAAATGCTAGACCTAAGTGTGCTTCCCAAATTCTTGAAAAATGGAACTTGAGAATCTTATGTTTTTAAGCAGGAATACAGTTTCTATGGCTATGTATACAGGTAATAGATTTGAGATAAGAATTATTTACACTAGTTTGCTGCAGTAGTACATACAGTAACACCTTACATGGCACACCAAAGTGCAATAGAACTATTTTGTCTTAATAACTAGAGGTAAACTGTACTAATAATGTCAGCTGGACTTCAGCTGATGTTAGTTTAAAGCTATTTCAATTTTACGAGTTATTTCAATACATACTACATATTACTACTGTACATTCATACTATACCCTGTACCATGTAGTGTCTGGCACCTCACAATCAGCACCGACAGGTTTATTAAAGCCTGTTATTGTAGATGACCTCAATTTTTAATTCTTCTTCCAAGTTCTTTGCCAACAAGGTTTTTATAAATTAATAGCATCCTGAAACAACAAGTCAACAATGATGCCAGCAAGCTGAATTACCGCTAAACCCAAACATGTTCTCAGTGCAGAGCACTCAAGTATATACCATGTTGTGAGATATTTGGAGATGTCTCATGCTGTATCTATCTCACTTTAAAACCAAACACCTGATCAGCTTTTACAAACAGCTATGGCCTTTGACTTTGCTTTGCTACCACCCTTTCCTGTCTCCGTACAACAACTGCACCCATCCCTCTACCATGTCTGTACTAGTGATACATGTACTGTAGTAACCTCTTTAAAACACTGACTGCCCACTGTGGTGGCTGGTCATATCTAGTCTCCTCATTCCACCGACTAAAGTGACTACTTTAGTGACGTGGCTTAAAGTGAACACGTTTGTACTTAATTAATATCAGTCCTTTAACACTGTTTACACTTGATCAAGTAAACCTACAGCTCTGTCAGTCCCGAGGAGATTTCACATGTCGTGTTGATTGGTATCTAAACCAGAGGGAATGAAGATCTCCTGCACCCCCTTTCTTACCCATACAGTAATCTCTTCTCTATTAAAAATGAGCATAAATTCCATCTTCTACCATGGTCTACAAACTGTTAACATGTAATAGTCCTCCTTATACCCCTCTCCCGCCCCTCATCCCCTCCCCCTTTCTAGAATATGACTGCACACTATGGTACATAAAGTATAGTTTAATTTCAGTGGTATGTGAAAGATGTTTTACAAAAGGTAGGACTTGTTTTTGAAGGTCTGATTAAAAGTTCCAAAAGACACTGTTTTTGCAATTAACACAACACCAGACGAATGGACTTATCACTAACATGCATTTTAGCTCTGGACAAGCATTGCTGCTCTACTATATGTAACTGTTAATTACTCATTGAGCACTTTACAGCACATCTCATAAAATCGGCGTTAATTAGTAGACAATGGGACGAGTTCTTCAAAGGTGATACAAGCAGGTTTGCAAAGAGCTGAAAGAGAGAGAGAGACAGCAGCCTATTAGAAACAATGACATTATTAACGACTTCAGCTATAAAATGTGTAACATCTGGCTAAAGAGTAAAATCCATTTTATACGATTTTAAGAATCGGTTGCCATAATCAATGGTGGATTATTAACTCAAAACCTAATGTTAAGTGGACTGTGCAAATATAGGTTTGATGTGTTTATAGCTGGGGACTGCATTAGGGTAGTATCAGAGACGAAAGTCCTATCAAACGACGATGATCGTGTGAGTGAAATTAATGGGTACAGGTGGTTAAATTCATGTCATGTATCTTAATAGCCTATAAAGGCCATTTATTTTATGGGGCAGCAAACTCAGTGTAATGGAATACAGTATACTCTTTATGGTTCTCACCTTTCATGAAAAGAATTTGATTTTAGATAATACCTGTTTGACCTTCGACATCACAGTCAAACATTAGACCAGCACACATATGAAGCATTTTAGTGTCTTGAAAGTTGTAAATAACGAAACTTCTAAAACTTTGTGTCTTTGTAGTAAGTACAATTGATGTGTGGTACAGCAGTGCACAAGTTTATATATTAAATGAATACTTCATTCTGTGCATGCATACACATACAGTACATGTCTCCCCACACCAATTACACTGTTGTTGCTCCCATTTCTGGAACAGGTGATAAACCAGGGCACCAAGTCATAAAAAGTTCGGAATATTCCTAACTCGAACTGAGGAAGAATAATTGTTCCTAAGAGGAGAATTGTTATTAACTTTAGGAACATTCCTATCTTCCTATTTCATATAAGCAATTAAGGAAGAATTCATTCCTGTCTTTGTACTAAAATTGTAACTTTTATGAAATAGAACCCTGGTCACTTACCCTTCCACAGTGTCAACTTTCAACGGGTTTCTTTTTGGAGAATTTGTATACTTAGGTCTCTCTAAAACATGCATGTTTTGATATCTAATCCAGACCTGTGGTATTTAATACCTGAATTACTTTGTACATCAGAAGTATTGTACTGTGATTTACCCATTATCTTCTTTGGATTTCCCGGCTTTGGTGACAGATTTGGCCAGACGTTGGATGTATCTACTATCTAAAAAACATCACTTTTGTTGGAATATTGTACACAAAATGGAAGAGTGTGGTACCTTTGTTGATAGGAGATCTAGTAAAAGATTTGTCGTTAATATGATACCACACATTTTTTTCCTTCATATTGTCCAATGGCTATGCATACATTCATGTTGAAATTTGCGCTGGGACTCGAACTAGAATTTTCATACATGTTTCGGCTTTAGATTAATTCTTTGTTTTGTATTAATATGCAGCGTAAATATTTTATAACACATCAATGCCTATATTTCACAGCACTTAATTGTTATATAGCTAACGAATTAATATATGGAGTGGTAACTGTAACATTGTATTTGTAGTACATATGCTTCATAAATGACAACTCCTCAGGCTAGGCACTGCACTAGGCCATCAAACTTTCAATGGCAACGTTCAGCAGTTTCTCCTTTAATACTGAAGTGGATACAGTTTGCATACTTTGCTCCTTAGATCTGTGGAAACAGCTAACAGACCATATTAGACTTTTGTACTACGTTTAAGAGTTATCTAAAGACTGAATTTTTTACTTGTTCTTTTCATTGCGATTGACTTGTTTTGTTAAGCGCCTACAGCAGCTTCTTCTTGTTTCTGATTTGGCGCTATATAAATCCACTGTATTATTATAATTGAAAGAACAATAAACAAATAGCTGTGCCTTTCTCTTTTCATTAACTTTGGGTTTTTAAAAACTTTGTTTATGGTGTATTGTCTCTTAGACAATGAGTTTTAACCTTCAGTTTGCTGTATTTTGCACCATACTTCCACCGTACTTCCAGAAATTTATTGTGGTCACTAAACAATTAACACTGTATGTGTGAGCGTTTTGAATCAACCCACGCTGGTTCATCTTGTGTTCAGGTCATTCTTGGTATATACATCTATACAGATGTGTGTGGTTGAAAGAGGGGGTGATTATTTGTGGGATGAACTGTGATGACTTTGTAAAAATTAAGAATAATACATTGCGTGAATTATTACACCAAAGCCAAAAGGTAAAGTCTGTTACTTTATGGGTGCTTTAACACTAGATCCTGATCAGGTCTCCACGTCAGGATCTGATCCTGCACATGCGCATGACACATTTCCAATCCGATTTTTGTTCCAACATCCGGTGAAAAGGGGGGGGGGGTGGAGGATCAGAGTACAACTCAAGTGTAAATGTGTCCGGATCAATGCATTCGTTTACCCCATGGAGAGATGATCGTCTGATAACATCAGGGGATCTGATCCGGATCTAGTGTCAAAGCACCCTATCATGGTATATTTCTGACATGTGATAGCTACAGTCTTACTGTACACTGTGTGGCATTACTTTTAAAATTGCATTTACCAAGGAAATGCTTCTCATTATGTACAGGTATATATATATATATGCCAAAGTGAACTTGTTTCCTTAATTAGTGGATCACCATGTACAGCACAGTAGATATATAGCTTTTGCTGTAGACGTTGTGCTCAATGTATAAACAGCGTGTATAGGCCGTGGCAAAAGAAGTGTGATCACTACTCAAGTTTCACGTTCTACGAACCTGATGATCATTCGATGACCATGAAATTCAAGTAGAAATCTCACTTCTTTTGCCACCTATATATATGTAATTATATATTTTGAAGATGATATACCAAAATGGCCACCTGCCATATTTATTTTAATCTTTCAAACCTTGATCTGTTACTGTCTTCCTGCTAACTGTACATGTGCTACATTTGCCTTTTACTGAGGTATGCAGTACATTACGTTTGCATGGAAATTACAAATTTTTAACCATTTGTCTTTGTCTGTGAATAATGTGAAGGTTAAGCACTACAGGGTGTATATAGTGGGATACCTACTGTGTACAGTGCTCTGGAAGTTTTGATTTACAATACTGACATTTGTACGGTTGACATCAATTTGACATTTGACATGTATTTCTGCATAAAAATATGGTTTCTCTCCCAGTCTCATTCATCATCAGGTTCTAGAGTTTCAAAATTTTTAACTAGAAATTGTAAGTGTTTCAAAACTCTTAACAGTTGGCTTTTAAAAACTAAGTTCCCAGTACTGGTTGGTTTTCCTGAATTCCAAAACACCTCAGTTTATACTACTGTACATCCGGCTATATGGGGGCAGCCCAGTATTCTTAGCAGATAATAAAGCAGTACACTGGGCATATGTTAGGTAAGGAAATCATGCCCATTGTATTGACCGATGATTGTTAACCAACCAACCGTGCCCAAGCTCTTAATGTCTAATGCCGGAAAAATGCTTTATGGTCTAAAAGTGCTTTATGTTCTAATGGCAATCGGGGAAACCCACTAGGCATTTTGACCAGTGATATATGTAGCCTCTCAATTTTAAGGCCTGATTATGTTTGCTCAGATGTGTTTTGGTTCCTGTTATTTTCGTCAAGTCATCCATCATGTACATTCACAAACATTCTGCATGGTTATCCATTATCTTGTATGTATCGAGAAAAATCAACAAAGTAATGAATAAAGAAAAGCCATCGATACTTCTTCATACAATGTCGAATTTGTATGTACACGTGATATTTTAGACTTACTCAAGCCCTCTCCTCTCTTCCCGCACGAAGACATTTACTCATGACGAAATTGGTAGTTATCTCCCAGAATGGATTGGGATATTTAGTGTAAACCATTAGAGTAATGATGTTGGCTATTAAAGTATACTTACATTTATTGTGCTCATGTTCCCATACCTATCTTGAATCTACATGTATATAAGCACCTTACCCATCTTATAACTTATACACAGTGAAGACATTTGAAGCACATCATTCCCTACAGATCCCACTTCTAGGAGATCCTCTCTCTCCCCTCCCACTTGCTCCCTTGGTGGGGGGAGGTTATTACCCTCATTTAACATTTTTGGTTGACTGATAAGTTATCATTTAAAATAAAATAAAACTGTTAGCAAACTGCTTATCCACTAGAGAGCCTGTGTAGGAGAATGTGTAAAAGTAAGTTGGCCTGAAGTTTGGATTCTAGCAGGATCTTCTTCAAAGGCTAAATGACAAGTAACAGTAACAGATGGGACAAAACCAAGCACAGAATACAGACAGGTTAATGAGCATGGTGAACACAAGTTACCATTTAATCAACATTCATTTAATTATCAGTCTAAAAAAAACGGTTGCTATGCACATTCAGTACCGATCAACGCTAGTACCCTGGCATTTAAAGTCTACATTACTAGGTACACATCCGATGGAGTGATGAAGCTAAACTTGACTTCAGTTTTCTTGATATATGAGGGTATGTTTTGATGTAACAATGTATATATATATATTTATGTATACATACATATCTGCATCATAGGTTTTGGTCTTCTGGAGGTATCTGTACTGTACATGTACACCATACAATACAAATGCATTGGCAAACGTACGTGTTTTAGAAATTGCAATTTTATATTAAACTTTACGAGCATCTGATTTAAACAAAAAAAAGTCACTTTAAAGATCATAGCATGTTAAGCAGATGAGGCATCTTTCAACAGTTATTCAGGGAATAATTTATGTGATCAAATCTTGTGTCTAGCAATTTTGAAGGCTCTGGAGTTTTCCTCTCTTTGAAATCCTGTGTAGAAAACTGCTTTACATCTTTACACTGGCATAGCGACTCGGCCATTTTGTTTAGCGTTTTGCGATGCGATACTGGATAAAAAAAATTTCCCGTTTATGATCTGCGTGCCGAAATCAGACAAGTGAAAGTGATTCGAATGGAAGTTCTGCTGGCTAGCCTCACAAGAGTTTTAGAAACTGGCCATAAAAGAGCGATCTGAAAAGAATATCCTGTAGCTGAACATTATATCCAGCAGTTTTAATGGACCACGGAAAGGTATTGCACAGCTGGTACACTATGGTGTGCACACACTGTAATCTGTACTGGTTGCATTTAATTAGGCCTCAAATTATTTCATCAATTGAAAATGTTGCTCTTTAAGTTAGTAAAGTTTAGTAGTCGTACTCATAAGTATGTTTTGCATTCTAAGCTAACTGTGCACTATAGCCCATAACTTACAGTATTATTTTTGATGTCAGTGCAGTGCTCAGTGACGTTACTGTAGGGTATGGTATCTATAAGATGTAGGCCTACATAGTCATAGAGTTTGTGTATCAATCATACAGATGTTTTGCACGTTCGTTAACAATTATCCGTGTGATACCGTGCATCGTTTTCTCCTCCCATGTACACACTTCTCTATACTACATGCATGCGTAACTTAAAGTATTCTACACCTGTCTCTGCAGCACTACTGTTTAACTATCATTACACCAAGTTGAGAGTACTGGCCATTTTGAAATGTATGCCCTTTACACTGACCACGAAGCATTATAAGCTGAATTTTAGTTGACTTCCTCAATTACCTTTCTCCTCACAACATCTGCACCCTCATGTTATTCTGTCTAGAGTGACCAGGTGACCTTTGAGCCTGATCTCCCATGATGCATGTGGTCACCTCAGGTCATACTGCCTCTTCCTCATTCTACCACCCAAAGTGTCTAGTTACAGTGTACACATATATAGAGCTGTCAAGGTATGTTTTCTATCTGGGCTAAATTAATTAAGGCTTCAGATTAAGTCAGAATTAGGTCCGGGCGGAAAATTAATATTGCCAATATGATAAGAATATTATTTCACATTTACATTTGCTTAGGCAGTAATCCTCACTTACCTAACCTCACACAACCATTGCCCCACTCACTAAATATGTTATCATCTTAAATAAAAAATTGTTTACATTAAAATATTGCCCTCCCCTCCCCCACCCCTCTGACATAATCCTATAGCCTTAAGTTCTGATAATGAGTCATAGCTGTAGTATATATGTGTGGAGATGAGTCAACAGTGTTCTTTTGTCTTTGAAAACTTTAATTTCTTTCATGGTGAAACAGTTAATGAGTTCTTATTCTTGATGTAAATTCAACATGACATGTAAACTGATTATCCATCAGCCTGCATTACTGACATGCTGTGAGCTGAGGGCAGGTTCTATACAACATTACTGTTAGCGGAGGTCATGTCTCTTATATGTAAAGTGTACATATACAAGTTATAATGCTGTGAGCCTAGGTCATGTGTCTTCCAACATCGCTCGCTCGTACATCATCTACAGTCTGTGAATATGTAAAAGTACAATGTTTTGGTACGAAGAGAAGGAGGAGATCGGAGCCACAGTTAACGTGCAAACCCTTTGCATAATTTTGGAAGTCAAACTCTGACAATTTTTGACCATAAACCTCTTCAGCGTTGAGTACTTGTACTCAAGAATATTAAAGCCTGCCATTGACAGTACAATAGACTAAGCTGCTAGATACTTCATGGATGCATAAGTAAACAATTAATAAACCCACTCAGTTAATCAGGCTGGAAATGTTGTGACACTACACACATTTTCACTTTCGTTTTAATTTATCGGCGTACTAGTTAAAAGTACATAAAAGTTTTTACAAAAGCTTTCCGACTTGTTTACAATTTAAAATAAAACAAAACTGTTGGCAAACTGCTTATCCACTAAAAATTGGGATAATTCCTATACATGTAAGTTTTTCAGAAATTTCAAATTTGAAAAACAAAAATGTACAAGATTCAAATTTGGTCAAGAGTCTATAATGTTGAAGCAAGCTTATGGAATTGGGTACATTCCAGTTTAACAGAAGCTGTGTGCTGCTGCCACAGTACCCAGATATTGAACTACACTGTAATATGCCTACGATGGTTGCGATTACATATCACACTTGTGCAGCAATGGCTCGTGAATTTTAAGAAACAGTTGTAAATATCAAGTCTATGTAAATCGGCTTTATTTTGGTTTACCGATTTAATTGTTTGAGATACCCCACTGTAAAATGACGATGCATATAAAGCTGTGAGAGCTGGCAGGAATGGGGAAAATAAATTTAGTAGTTACCTGTACATTGAGGGTTGTTACCAGACAGAGGGATATGTATGATTTAATTCACTCAATGTTAGACCCGTATTTATTCATTATCTTTCTTCTGTAAAAATGAAGAAATTTGCACACTGTTCTTTAAATAATGCTCTCCTTAAATAATGATGGATCCAAGTGTGTGGTATAGTAGGATGTACCAATACTGCATACCACACATTGAAAGGTAGTCAGTATAGGCCCCAAATTATAGCACGCTACTGTATAATTGCCAGTAGTTTTCAAAAATACTTTTTCTGGAGGTCTTTACTCTCCAAATAGTTCTCAGACAATTTTGAAGGAACACAAAAGATACCTGAATGTCCCAGTTAGGAAAATTTCCTCAAAGGTTGTAATATAAAGAAAGTCTAAGAATTTTGACCAAAGGTGACCATATTTGAATATCTAGCATATTTGTGGCCTATGCAGCATACCTTTAAGGGACTCTCCATAGCTGTTCTTTGTGTATGCCTTTGTAAACACAACCTATGCTAAAACTACTTATCTGAATGTAGCAAGCTTTTGTTCTCACTGCACATTCCTTAACAACATGTCGCTGGGGGTACATTTGACAAACCTTCTCCCTGAGTCATATATCACTAATTCTGTCAATTCCGATTCTTTATTGACATATTTCTGGTGTTTTATGTCAGTATTTTCTGTTAACCCCTGAAGCTGTCAGAGCACTAACTAATGATATTACCCGGCTACGTACCAAGTCCGGTCAGATTGGTATAAATCTAACAAAAGCCTCTTGGGCACAGCTGAGAGAACTTATTAAGAGTGAAAAAAGAGAGAAACCTCAGCGTTTTGTATATAACCATCACTCTAGTATTGAAGTTACCAACCGCAGTGAGAAAGCACCTACTGCTGTACAGGTGACAAACACTGCAGTACCTCTCTTAGGTACACAGTGGTAGAAACCTGCTTTCACATCACCAAAGTTGCAAACAATAAACCTTGTTGCTTTTAGCCCCCCAATCAAAAGTCAGAGTCAGTCACTTGCATGCGCGGGGTGGAATGTGTGGCCTGCTACCTGCTACCTTATTTCACACTGTTTTGAAAGGGCTTTGGAGAGATCTTCTGTTTGAATGCACCCCCACTGCATATTTTCACACACTCACGGAGCTGTTGAAATATAATGCCTTTGCCTGCGTTTTTTTTTTTGAATTTTAGGGCAGCTAGTGAGAGACCCTGTGACACCTTGCATTGAACTATAACTGAAACAGAAAACAAAAGCCTTGTTGCTGAGAATTTAAAAATGAAATTTTTTATGAGTTTTACATTCCTGGTCAAATTACAGTCTCTTTTTGCATCATGGTTGTTCTGTACTGTACTGTAGTTATGGCAGGTAGGGGACACATTAAAGAGTGTCAGGCTTCAATATTGCTATCATTGGTTTATAGTCTTATCTTTTGCTTCCTCCTTGTGAATGCTTTGTAAGGTCCTAATGAGTTGGAAAAAGAATTACCCCTTAGAGATGACCTGCTGGAAATTGGAATCTTTTCAAGTTCTAACTTTGCCAACTTCTGTCTATACAGTGTATTTGAACTTCTGTTTATCCAAAAAAAAGTTCTCCTTTATCCAGGGACAAAAGGGAGGGTGAAATGTGGCTTACAATAGGTCAACAATGGTAAACAATGAAGTAACCCTACATTTTTCTTGGGTGTGCATGGATACATGGGAATGGGATAGCAGGTTCAGGTTGGGTTCAGTGAGGTCACCACATTGGCAGTTAATGTTCTTTTGGTTGGGTTTTTTAAGATTTTTTGTGTTGTGTGTCATCTTTCATGGGTTAAAAAGCACC
Source organism: Apostichopus parvimensis (assembly GCA_000934455.1). Taxonomy (NCBI): domain Eukaryota; kingdom Metazoa; phylum Echinodermata; class Holothuroidea; order Aspidochirotida; family Stichopodidae; genus Apostichopus; species Apostichopus parvimensis. The sequence goes on from KN886201.1 coordinate 68,772, forward strand.
AACTCTAGTTGAATAGCCAAGTTAAGACCGTTGGAGAGATGCATGGCGTCATTTTGATTCTGATCAAGGAGTTGTCGTTGTTGCACGATGCTTAGTAGAATGCTTTATTTCTATTCGCCATTGATGAAGGAAATCATGTAGGGTGCATGCAGGTTGGGTTTTTGTGTCGTGTCAATGTGAAGAGTTATTGAAAAAATGATGTTCATCTTTGATAGAATGTCATATTTTGTCATGTCAAGAAGACTGACTAGGTGCAGGGTTTCATAGCTCATAATAATGGATGGCAAGAACAACAAATTGATAACCATTTCTTTAAACACATCATATTCCTCCTCATCACCCCCTCTCCTCCCTTTTTGCCCTTCTCTCTCTCTCCCACCCCCCTCTCTCCGCCTACAGTACCTCTCTTCCTTTCCTCTTCCCCTCCCTCAATCCCTCTTCCCTCCCTTTTCAGTCCCCATCCCATGACTCTAGACTTGTCGTGTGCCCCTAGACTACTGTTGTTCAATGATGTCGTATATATGCATTCAAAAAGAGTTCCATAACAGTGTCAAACCAAAAGTAATTGCCTATCTCCAGGCTATACTGTGTGCAGCTTACTGTTTAATAGTATCTATATCGGCGAATTGCAAAATCTGTAATGGCATGCTTTTTAACTAATTGGCACAAAATTAAGACAGACACTGTTTAACATAATTTGATTCTGCTGCTGTTCAGTTTGGTAATAGCACTGTGTAGATACCGTATAGTATTAATCACAAATACAGTTCCAGTAATCAGGGTAGGGGTGTGGGGAGGGGTGTGGGACAGGATGGAGGGAGGGAGGGGAGTAATGTATGCATGCACCAGATCCACTCTTGTGGTATGATCTTCATGAAGTACATATAGATAAATATGAAAATATTTATTATAAATTTGTGCACACTCAGTGCATAATATATATAAACCCTGTAAGCACTGTGACTGGAGAAGTACAGCATATATAAACTTTGTGAAAACTTGCGTTATTTTACTTGACTTTCATCTATTGTATAACTGAAATCAAATTTACACTCATTTGACATTGGTGTGTTCATACATACTATATATATATATATATATACAATAGACTTATTTCTCCTCAATTTTCTATACTTTTTTTTTCTTTCTTTCTTTGTTTGGATATTTGCAGGGAATGGCAAATCTCAGGCGTGGAAGCGACTGCTCGGATTACAGCTCAGCTCAGCAAGCCGCTAAACGGAACGCACTCAGGAGAGCTCAGGCTAAGAAGCAGGCATTTCACAGTCAGAACAGAAACGTAAGTCAGTCTTGTTAGAGGGGGTTGCATGGGTGTTTAGAATGTTGATGATTTGGGTGGTAGAGTAAACGTACCCTATCAGGTGCGTTTCGTATCATCAGCTGACAGGATTGGTGCTGTCACCATCCCTTCACAGCGGCCGGAAGAAATGTAACAAATGTGTTGGTTGTTATGAAAGCAAGAATATATATGTGAAGGGAGTTAAGTGCTTCAGTGACCAAGTAGCAGTAGAAAGAAGTAATATTTAAGGGAGTAACACTATAATAATATGTTGACAACAGATGAGAGGAGCAGAAGGATGTGGGGAGGGGGGCGGGTGGGTATTGGAAAGAGCAAGGGATGACATTTAAGATGGGGAATTTTTTTAAATTTTCTATTAAAGATCTTGTGTAGTGTTTTTTCTTGGAGGGGATTTTTTTGGGTGTTATTTTCAGAATCACTACATGTAGACAAGCCATTGCCATGTACATTTGCATGGTCACAGCTAGTTCTGATATAAGGGGCCAAGGCATGGATACAGTAGCTGAGAATCGATCAGTTTGTTTTTTGCACAGCCATGGTGCCTTCGGGGGGGGGGGGGGAACTTCTGAAAGGGGTTTTCTACCTGTTATAGTACACACTGCTACTGATTCTCTTTGATATCCCTTACCGATAAATAAGGAAAGAGACCAATGTCTTTCCGGAACCCCTTCCCCCTTTTGATTTGATTTATGCCCTACGGGTGACTCTATGTGAAAAGGTCAAAGTTCAGATTATATCGGTTCTGCCGAGTGCTTCACCTTCCTCCTGCCCTTGCCCTCCTCCATCCCTCCTCCATCCCTCCTCCTCCTCCTCCTCCTCCACCCCTCCTCCTCCAGTAGCAGAGGAGTAATTAATTTGGGAACCAATCCTGACTCAGATTGTTCGAATCCCAGTTTACAGCTTTTGCCTTTTCCCATCCGTTGAATTCTCTCTGAGCTGTGGACCATTTCCTGGTCCCTCGTAACAGCATTCACAGGGATAAATACGGATCTTTAATTACAGAAGCCAACGAACATAATAGCCGAAGCACCGTCAATAATCATTACGACCAGTAATGATCTAAACCTGCTTATCAGGCTTTACCCGAAAGGGGTATCGCAGTTTCTTTTTGGTCAGTTCTGCCGTTATCTCTTTTCCCCCCTTCTTTTTTTTATTTATGACCTTTGTGAAAGGGTACAAGACAAATTGATTCGTGCCCACGGAGAAGCTTAACAGAAATCAAACCAGCCCCACTCGTATTGTGATCAAACAATTTGTTAATAACAGGAAGCCTCCTGTAACCACTACTCGCTGAGCTGACACCACTTGTTTCACGAAATAGGCTTAGGAGGTATTGTGAGGTAACAATGGTGTTGGTTTATCTGTCCGAAGGGGGGGATATAAAATCAATATCCAACCGAAGGAATTTGAATGAGAATACAGCCAGAGTGATGTCACAGAAGTAGCGGAATTTGGTAGGTCTTGCGTGTAAGAAGAAGACTGGAGAGAAAAAGGAGATGTTTCTAGTTGTGTAGTAGCAATTCTGGTATGTGACAATGAATTAACAGAAGGACACAAATAAAGGCGGCTTTGTAATGTGAAGAAGTATCGCAGGAGATTGAATTGAAAGGCGATGGGGGATGTACTTATCATTACTCAGATGTGTGTGTGCACAGTGTATTGCACAGATTGCTACGTGGGTTGGTCAGTGTTTTAATTCGGGTGAAAAAGTATAAGAAAAGGGCTAAGAAATGCATCGTGGTCGAGTTTGGAAATGGCAAAATGGAAAGATCATTCGATTTAAGTAGATTACTGGATATTTGAAATACTGTCCTATATCGAAATCAAGTCTGTCAATAACGTTAACAGTGGATGACCTCGTGAGGGAGAAGTCATATTGTTAAAATATCTTTTCAAATATCATAGTTTGTTGCTTCTGTGCAAGTCATTATTTAGGGAGTTATTAATTGAACTCTTGATTTTTTACCATGGGTTTAGAGATGGTTTGGACTTTTAGCGAGGAGTGGGTAGGGACAGCCATGATAAGAATCAGATTATTTAATCCTCACCAGCCCCGCTTCTCCTCCTTGCTCCTGTCCTCTTCGTCCACTTTCACTTCCTCGTCCATCCTCATCTCGTCCCCTTCCTTCCGTACATCAAGTTTTATTTTGCATAAAGAAGGCTATTGACACAAATAGGTTTAGAAGATACCGACCAAAATTGACAACCACTGTTAAACAAAGGAACGAAATTCTTCTTCCTCGTCATGGACAGATTTGTTGAGGTTTGATAAATTTATCTGTTTCCCTGTTTGGGTTGTTATGGGGGAATATATATTAAAGTTGCATGAGCATTAGTCATAACACACATCTACACACACTGACATTTTTGTGGTTCTAGCTTACCACCATAATAATGACATGTTTTGGGCTTTCAGAGTAGAAAGATTTTAGATCTAGAAAGCAAAAACAATATATGTAGACATTGACTGACACATAAAAATAAAGCATTAATAATTCTGCAGATTTTATAGGCCAGATCTACTTCCTGCAAGTATTATAAGCCTACTAAAATGAACAAAAACAATTCAGTATTTGTACTTAATAATTAATTCACAGGGTTCATAAGATCGGGGGAAAAAAATAAAACTGGCTCGGGAATCTAGGAAGAAGGAGGGAAGTACAGATATTAAGCCTTTCTTGTTATATATTTCACTTCAGTTTACTTCCTCATGGTTAGCCATCTCTGGAGAGTGTTCTGGTCAAGTGGTTAAGGCAGTGAGGAGG